>CAUYRH010059284.1:0-41934 GCA_963574655.1 Perodicticus potto
TTCCTTCTGAATCTTGATGTTGAGCTTTTCTGTTTAGAATGTTTTTTATGCAATTCTTGAAATTTATTCCACATATTTAAGGGAATTCCAGAAGGGCATTCTTCATATGCATTTACATTTGCCTCTGTTTCAGTTTTTGAACCATCTCTTGAGAAATCCAAGGTTTCTGTTTTTCTAATGTTTCCATCCTCTTTATTTTCCTGCAAGTTAAGTCCAAAGTCCTCTAATGTGGCTTCATCTTCAGAATTTGACTCAATATCACTTTGATTTAGGCCAGGAGGTAGCAGTTCACTCCACATCTTTTCTTCGGGAAGGAAGCAGCGGCCTGGCAGCCATCTTATGACCTGCAAAAATGACTTTTTTAAAAAATTCAGATTAATATATGGATATATACAAGCAGGCTACATTGTTTGCATTTGTTAGGTAAAGTCCAAGCTGCAGTTGAGCCCTTCACTCAGAGGTATGATTTCTATCTAGCTCATAAGATTGTTTTCAATATTAAGTGAAATAATATATATAGAAATACTTTATAAATTATAAAAACCTACTTAATTATGAGTCAGCATTACAATATAGGGATATTCCTGGATGTTAAGTATATTGTGTTTAAGGAAATAATTTACAACAATTACAATTGCAAAGTTCTTATCACTACTAAAAGAAGTTTACAACAACTTTATTATCATCAAATAAAATTGTATTGACTTTTTTTGATTCAGTTACTAGAGATACTTAGATTGTGAAAAGAAAATGCTAGAATTTACTGCAAAAAGAGTGCTATAGAACTAACCGGAATGAATTAATTCTTTTTCAGAATTTTGGAGAAACCTAAAAACACTTTAAAACATGAAACTTTCTAATATTACGGAAATGACCAAATGTTTCTTAAAATGTAACAGAGGCTTTACTTTTTAGCTGTGTAGGGACTTGAGAAATATAAAAAGTTCTTTAATCAAAAGAAAGATGCCATTTTTGAAATTATGTTTTTCTATGCTATCTTATAGTGGATATAAAGGCAATGAACTGTCTTTGTTTCCTTTGAAGCACAAATGGAAACAGTGCTGCTTTTCAAATTAGTATTCAAGCATATTAGGGGAGGGAGACATATACCCTGGCCTTGTGCTGGTCCTTGGATTTGCACTGGTTGATAACTCATGAGCTGGATTTAGTGGACTTCATTCCTAGGCGATACATTGGCATCTCCTCCTGAAGTCTACACATGATGTAACTTTAAACTCAGTTTTGTCAAGACTGAGTGATCCATCCTTGCCCAGCATGGCTTTACCTTGGTGGCCACTGATGCATTTGTTTCAAGTCTATGCCATGCACTGCAGATAGCTTTGAGCCTACTGGCTGCCCCATATAGTTTTGTCTTTATATTTATTCCTCAGCATAAGAAGCCCCATGTCATTACTGCTGTAAGAGTAGTTACTGTTTCATTCTTTCCTCTGGGTATGTGGAACCTTTGGGTTTACTCAGGAATGCTTTTTTTTTCATGTAGGGAAAAAGGAAAAGAAAAAATTTTATTCCAATTTCCACAATTTAGAGAAAATAGTTTAGTGCCCATGACATAGTTTGTCCCTAAATGCAAAAAGTTTAATCAGTTGACCCGGAAGAGATAAACTGAGAAATATATGAAGTATAGACAATATACAAGAATGCTTCAATAAAGTACAAGGGAACAACATATTAGGGACATTCTTTGTTTTAATTCTGGGAACATTTAACAACTCTGGAGCTCAGTTTTCTTGTCTCTAAAATAGGCAACAATTATTTACCCCAGAGATTGTTGTGAAAGATTAAATAAGTAAAGCACTTAGAAAAGTGTCTCACACATGGTACTCAATAAATTTGAGTTATACTATTTTTTCATTGTTCATAAAACCTAGATTAAAATCTAGATTAAATTCCAGATTTAAAAAACTCAAATTTTAAAATTGTGTGCTATTGTGTAATTATTCAGTGGAATGTTACACACCTATTAAATTTGTGGGTTTATTTTTTATGGAAAGGAAAAATACTTGTGGCATAATATTAAGAGAAAAACACTATATACAAACCATCTGCTGAATGATCTTAATTTTATTTCAAAAAGGAATATTTGAACTTTATGAAGATTTTAAAGAATGTGTATAAAAATTGTTTATATATGAGTGGTACATTATGGGTGATTTTAATTTTCTTCTTTATGTTTTTGTGTATGGACTTCACACATCTAATAAAAAAGTAGTTTCCGATTACACCATAATAAGTGACATGAGATCACTTAATGTCATATGAGTATGCAACATGCAAGACACCATCTTGGAAGAAGAAAATGACCTCACTGGACACTGAACCTACTGGCACCTTGACCTTAGACTTACCAGCTTCCAGAACTGTGAGCCACAATAAATTTCTGTTTATAAATTATCCTGCCTGTGATATTCTGTGATAGCAACACAAAGCAGACTAAGACAATGCCTTTTTATTGATGTTTGACTCTTAAACTATGTAAATGTATAATTTATTCAAAATTTGGAAGAAAATTTAAAAGTCAGTGTTATTAGTTTTTTTAAGGAAAATATTCTCAGGCAAAAACTTTAACAGGACACATATGATTGATAGCTAACTAATAGAATCTGGCGAGGAATTTTTGAGAGGTAAAAAGGGCAGTACTTTTCAAGAAATATCCTTTTTAGGGGAAAAAAGTGGTGGGCTAGTTTATCTCACTAAATATTATATAATTTAAAGATTCCCAGAAATGAACAAATTTCATGGGAACCACATAAGAAGTTAATTTATCTTTGGCGGCTCCCATTGCTCAGTGGGTAGGGTGCTGGCCACATATACCAAGGTTGGCAGGTCTGACCCTGGCCCAGGCCAGCTGAAACAACAATGACAACTGCAACAAAAAATGTAGCCGGGTGTTGTGTTGGGCGCCTGTAGTCCCAGCTACTTGGGAGGCTGAGGCAAGAGAATTGCGTAAGCCCAAGAGTTTGATGTTGCTGTGGCGCTCTACCCAGGGTAACAGCTTGAAACTGTCTCAAAAAAAAAAAAAAAAAGAAGTTAATTTATCTTTTATAATGTGTGCTATACCCTAGGTATGTTATGTGTAACTCTTTTTGTTCATTTGTTTGTTTTTTATTTCAGAAGATTTTGACAATACAAGTGATTTTTTTGATATACTGGAAGAATTGCATAGTAGTCAGAACTTTTAGTGTACCCATCAACTGGGTAATATACGTTATAACTGATGAGTAATTTTTGATTGCTCACCCGTCTTTTACCCTCCCCTTCTGAATCTCCAAAGTCTGTTATAACTCTCTTCATGACCATGTATACCCATTGCTTAGCTTCCACGTACAAGTGAGTACATGGCAGTGTTTGTTTTTCTATTCCTGAGATGTGTCACGTAGGACAATGGCTTCCAGTTCCATCTAAGTTGCTGCAAAAAGACATTACTATTATTTTTTTCATAATGGTGTAGTATTTCATGGTGTATGTGTGGATATCACATCTTCTTTATTTATTCATCAGTTGATGGGAATAAGGTTGGTTCCATATATTTGCAATTGTGAATTGTGCTGAGATAAACATACAAATACATGTATCTTTTTGATATAATGGGTACTTTTCCTTTGGGTAGATACCCAGTAGGGAGATGGCTCGATCAAATAGTAGGTCTATTTTTGGTTCTTTGGGGATTCTTCATACTGTTTTCTATAGAGGTTGTACTAATTTATATCCCCACAGTGTATAAGGGTTCCCTTTTCACTGCATCTGTGAAAACATCTATTGTTTTTTACTTTCTTTTTTTATTTGTTTGGGATTCATTGAGGGTACAAAGAATTAGGTTACACATATTGCATTTGTTAGGTAAAGTCTCTCTTGTAATTGTGTCCCGCCCCCAAGAGGTGTGTCAAACACATGACCCCCCCATTCCTCTCCCTCCTCCCCTCTCCCCAATCTCTTATTCCTCTATCTCCCACCTTGTATTAGATCATCTACTGCCTTCATATTAGAATTGAGTACATTGGATTCTTATTTCTCCATTATTACTAAGCAGAATGTGCTCCATCTTGATCTAAGTTAATGTAAAAGATGTAAATCTCCATCTTTTTTAATGGCCAAATAGTATTCCATGGTATACATATAATATAGCTTGTTAATCCATGCCTGGATTGGTGGGCATTTAGGTTGTTTCCACATTTTGGTGATTATAAATTGAGCTGAGATAAACAGTCTAGTGCAAATGTCTTCATGACGAAAGAATTTTTTTTCTTCTGGGTAGATGCCTGGTAATGGGATTGCAGGATTAAATGAGAGGTCTAATTTGAGTTCTCTGAGGATTCTCCAGATACTTCCTTCCAAAAAGGTTGTATTATTTTTCAGTCTCACCAGCAGTATAAAAGTGTGCCCTTCTCTTCACATCCACACCAGCACCTGCCACTTTGAGAGTTTGTGATGTGGGCTATATGGGGATTAGGTGATATTTCAGGGTGGTTTTGATTTGCATTTCTCTGATGATTAGGGACAATGAGCATTTTTTCAAATGTTTGTTAGCCATTCGTCCATCTTTTTCAGAGAAGGTTCTGTTTATATCTCTTGCCCAGAGGTAGACGGTATTGTTTACTCTTTTTTTGTTGATTAATTTAAGTTCTCTATAGATTCTAGTTATCAACCCTTTGTCATTTGATACCCTGAAATACTTTTTCCCATTCTGAAGGTTGTCTTTTTGCTTTACTTGTTGTTTCCTTAGCTGTGTAGAAGCATTTCAACTTAATTAAGTCCCATTTGTTAATTTATTTTGTTGTCGTGATAGATGCTGAAGTCTTTATCATAAAATCCTTCCCCAGTCCAACATCATCAAGAGTTTTCCCCACACTTTCTTCTAAGATTTTTATTATTTCGTGTCTTAGATTTAACTCTTTTATTCATCTTGAGTCAATTTTTGTAAGGGGTAAAAAGTGTGGGTCGAATTTCATTCTTTTACATGTGGTTATCCAGTTCTCCCAGCACCATTTATTGAATAGGGATTCTTTTCCCCACTGAATGCTTTGGTTTGGTTTATCAAAGATCGAATGGCAGGTAGAGACTGGTTTCATCTCTTGGTTTTCTATCCAGTTCCATATGTCAATATCTCTATTTTTGTGCCAATACCATGCTGCTTTGATTACTGTGGACATGTAATACAGCCTGAAGTCTGGTAGAGTGATGCCTCTGACTTTGTTTTTATTACTAAGAATAGCCTCAGCTATATGGGATTTTTTCTGATTCCATACACAATGAAGTACTATTGTTTCCAGTTCTTCAAAGTATGATGTTTGTATTTTAATAGGGATTGCATTGAACCATTGAAGCTTGCTTTGGGTAGAATAGACATTTTGATGATGTTCTTTCTTCTCAGCCAAGAACATGGTATGTTCTTTCATTTGTTAGTGTCTTCTGCAGTTTCTTTTCTTAGGGTTCATTATTCTCTTTGAAAAGATCTTTTACTTCTTTTGTTAGGTATATTCCTAAGTATTTCATTTTGTATAGTGAAGGGAATTGTTGATGGACTAGATAAAATGCTATTCATCGAACTGAGGTTTTACTTTTGAGTACGTCTGGGCTTGAGTAGCTGAAACTATAGGCATATATTCCACTATGCCCAGCTAATTAAAAATAAAGTTTTTTTTTTTTTTTTTTTTTAAGAGATGAGATCTCACTGTGTTGCCCAGGTTGGTTTTGAACTCCTGGCTTCAAGCAAGCCTCCCACCTTAGCCTCACAAAGGGTTGCGATCAACCCTGGCACTGGCTATCACACTGTACCCAAATTTACATATTAGGAAACTGTGGCCCAGAAAGGCTAAGGGACTAGGGTGGCTTTGAAGGTTTGACTTCAAAACTTAGTTAGGCTCCTCCTCTCAGAACTTACTGTCTCCAAACTACAGTTATGCTTTCAAATATTTTGTAGCAGTAGCATTTCAGGGATATCAGTGCTCAGGTGCCTAGAGTCTTCTGAATTTTTTTTTTCCTAAGAAATTAATTTTTTTTTTTTTGAGACAGAATCTCACTTTGTCACCCTTGGTACATAAAGTAGAGTGCAATGGTATCACAGCTCACAGCAACCTCAAACTCTTGGGTTCAAGTGGTTCTTTTTGCCTCAGCCTCCCAAGTAGCTGGGACTTTAGGGATCTGCCACAATGCCAGGCTATTTTTAGAGACAGGGTCTTGCTTTGGCTCAGGCTGGTCTCGAACCTGTGGGCTCAGGCAGTCCACCTGCCTTGGCCTCTCAGAGTGCTGGGATTATGAGCCACCATGCCCAGCTCCTGTGATATTTCTATTGGAAATTACATCCAAGGATCTGTGGCAGTACTTTGGACCAAGCACATTAGGACTGCAATTTAACTATCTTTAGAGTAATGGATTAGTTAAGTCATTACAATTAGTGACCTGATTATTAATGACAAAAAAAAAGGCAGTACCTATTGAGTACTTATTATCTAGTAGGCACTATATGTTTATTGTATTTTTTAATGCTTACTACATAGTAAAACTTCATAGGATTTTATTAGGTGTTGAGTTCAGGGAGGGGTAGTGTAGTTAAGTAAGTTTGGGAAATACTGAAAGAATGTACTTTTAAAAGCACCATCTATATGGATTGGAATGGATCGGAAAGGATTTTCAGCATCTGAGCTAATTTATGTAACAAAGATCTCTACTTTTTATGGCAGTAGCAAATAGTGTCTGTGGTTTTAAAGAACTCTTATTTACAGATCCATGTAGCTGTGAGTATTCTAGAAATAATCATGGACTTAAAGTCCAGAGACCTGAGTCCAGTTTTTGCTTTACAAGTACCAGCTAAGTGGCTTTGGACAAATAACATAGTATTATTTACCTGCATTTTGTAAGGTTTAGGTTGAATAAAGTAGTGCATATGCTTGTCTGGGTTGCATAGTATGACTTTAATAAGTTTAGTTGCGGCTTTATGTGTCTTTGGGTACATAAAATAAGGTTGAGATATTTTAGAATGTCTATTTCATTTCCTAATTTTATGGGATACTATTACAAGTTTTTATCATTAGTGAAGGTAAAGTCCAAGTGTTTGGATTAGAAGATAATCTGGACTCTAGGAAAGCCCTGTGGGAGGGAGGTTGGAACAGAGATGGTATTGCCTGTGTTGGATTTTGAGGACTGATGGACTAAAACAATAGTTTTCATTTGTAAGCAGGCATTAAAATCCCCTAAGAAACTTGTTTAAAAAATACTGATTAGTAGACTATAGTCTTATGGCTCTTGAGTGGAGACAGAAAATTTCATTTTTACCAATAAGCACCTTCAATATTTTTGATGTAGATAGATCGTCAATCACATTAAAAAAAATTTAACTATAATCTGTATAAAACTATCAAAATAATAGAATGTGATGAAATAATGGTATTGAGAAAATTTATTAATATTTTACATAGTTGATTACCATGTTAAAGTAAATTTCTTTTCTTTTCTTTTTTTTTTTTTAGAAACAGGGTCTCACTTTATCACCCTCGGTAGAGTGCTGTGGCATCACAGCTCACAGCAACCTCCAACTCTTGGGCTTAGGCGATTCTCTTGTCTCAGCCAAGTAGCTGGGACTATGGGAACCCACCACAACACCTGGCTATTTTTTGTTGCAGTTTGGCTGGGCCTGAGGGAACTTGCCACCTTCAGTATATGGGGCCGTTGCCCTACCCACTGAGCCACAGGCACCACCTAAAGTAAATTTCTTAAAGCATTTTTTTTATCCTGCTCATGTATTTATTGTTTATGTATTTCTCATTTAATCATATATATACTTAAATTTTATTTAGCACTTAGTAGATAATTAAATTTATATTTGTTAAAGGAGAGTATTCTGGTAATGATTTACTACTTTGGTAAAGCCTTGTTGCAATAGAACCTCAAAATGTTCTGGGTTCTTGTGCAAGTTCTCTTATTCATTCAGAACTTGTTTATTGGGATTCTACTATGTATTAAGCACTGTTTAAATGCTGCCGAACACAATAACAATTTTACAAGGGAAGAGAAAATAAATAAAATATGTGCTGTAATATCAGCTACTCAGGAGGCTGAGGTGGGAGGATTGCCTGAGGCCAGTAGTTTGAGACCATCCTGGGCAACATAGTGAGACACCATTTCTAAAACAAAAAGAAAAAGGAAAAAAAAATACCAGAAAAATTAAAGCAAGAGAGGGGACTAGAGAGTGCTGTGTAGGTATTTAAATTTAAATAGGGTATTGAGGGGAAAGCTTATTGGGAAAGTGACATTTGAGAAACAATGAAAGTAGCTGGGAGCAGGTCATATAGCTAATAGGGAGAGTGTTTTAGGATGATGGAGTATCATGGGTGAAGACTGAGGTGTGAGCATGTCATCTGTGTTCCAGGCACTCTAGGAACCCAGTGTGGCTGGGAAAGTGTGAGCAAGGGGAATGTAGTAGGGAGATATGTCCAAAAAGTTAATGAGAAGGGGGATCCAGGAATTAAGGGAATGGGAGAGAACATATGATTTATAATAGTAATAGTTTTGCAAATTAGAATAATGATCTTAAAATATTCAGAAAGCATCATAGCATTCTGAGTTGTGTTTTAATAATTTAGTAAAGAATTGTTACACAAGATCGTTGGCATACTAAAATGATTTTTAAGAGCAAGGATCATGTCCTTTATTCTTTTTTGAAAATCCCATGTCTGCAGAGCATTTAATATGTATTTTATTGAGCTGCATTTATAAAGACTAACAAGTTGTTTTGGTAATGAGTACAGCTTTCATTCTGATACTCTTAACTCTTTTTTAAAAATTATCAGCATTAATTGGAATCTCAGTTTTATTTTCTCTTTAACTAGAAGACAAATCCAGAAATGAAAAATTTTTCTCTGGCCTTGTTGTCAGGACAATAGTAGACCCTGTAACTTAAGGGACTTAATATGTTATTCTTTTCTTAGGTCAAAAGATCTCCACAGGGTCCCACCCAGCTACCTACCACTTCATTTGATCACGGCCATCATACATTATTTGTTGTATTATGTGCACATTTAAGAGAAAGGGAGCCAAAATCAAAACAGTCTTAATAAAGAGAATTTTAGCCATCACGTTAGGAATATGCAGAGGACTGTAGTCCACCCTCTGATGCACACACAGCATTTCCATTGATGTCAATACTTATTGCTCACATGTATCCAAAGGCAAGATCTGGTCCTTAGAAATTAAATTAAATAATTCTCTTTGTGGGAAGCCAGAAAGTATCACTGATCTACTGAGAGGGACAAGCTCTAACCATGAAATGGAAGTTTTTCTGTGGTAATGTCAACACAGATGAATTAAAATGGCCTATAAATGCAAAATATGGCCCCTGCTCATTATAGTTTAAGTTTACAAACATTATGATCTTCAAATGTGTTTTCAAGAGTACACATAATTTTTAAACAAGTGGGAGATAGCTCCAGTGAAGTTTGTATCTTTTGCCTGCTCTATGCATTAAAACACAGTGAAATTAAAATTCTAACCCCTAAGATTTTAAAATTAGTTTAATTCTGTAATTTTAGACCTAGAATAATACAGAGAAGTCCAAATGTTCTCCATACTAGCGCTACACTGCATCCATTGATGGATGCATTGTCCACAGTGCAGGTGTCTGGAGTTTAAGAATTACTAGGGATCTTCTGAACTGAACAAATAAGCAAATAATACTCTGTATGATCTTCTAATTTGGGAGCTAGATAGAGGTCAAGCTCTTATCAATCCTCAGAAGGAGAGAATTAGTCTGTTTTTTGTATAACATTAAATGTCAGAGAGTCTCCAATTTGTGACACAGTCACAAAAACATATTTGTTCTTTGAAAGAAAGATTAGGACAATTTGTTTTCTATAAGAAATCCAATTCAAATATACATAGAGACCATCATTTCAACTGTTCAGATGAAAGTACTTTTCTGTATTGCCATATTTAGACTGTTTAATGCTAATTAATAATGCTTGCTTTTTCTAAAACCTTCAATTAGATTAAAGAAACATTGATTGTATGACTCTTTTAAACTAGTTTGAAGACTGTCATTCTGGACTAAAAGCTCAGTTGCAGCTATTCAAGTACTCAACATCTTTTGAGGGGTGAGACATACTATACTATACATAGAAGATAGAGTGTGATAAGTTCTGTAGTAGCCGTAAAACAAAATTCTGAGAAAAAATGAAGTGAAGAGAGAACTCAAATACGCTTGCTGTTTTGGAAGGACCTTAAGTGGCCCTGATCATCTGTGATACACTTTGGAAATGAGTATGGTTTTGACGGATGACAGAAGTGTGGGCAGGATAATAAGAATAGTGTTCCAAGTCGAGTGATAACCCTGAACAAAGAATTAGGTTCTTGATGTGGATATTAGGGAGCAATGAGGCATTTGGTATGTTTAGAATATAGGGTACATTGGGTGGTGATATTGGACATAAAATAATTGGGATCAACATTTGGCCCTTAAATTCTAAGCTGAGGAATTCATGTTTTGCTTTGAAAGCACTTCACACTTCTTATTGTTTTTGTCTAACATCAGTATAAAGTATTCAGTCGTTTCTTTTCATTTCTTCTCATTTGAGGTTTTTCTTGCTTGGACATGATGTAGGTTTAGATAGTCATACAGCTAGCCTCAGCCTGAAAAAGAGAGGTGCTGGGATATAAACTTTGTCCTTATTGTTAGCTCAGAATACACGGACTTGGAAAAATTACTCTACTTCTCTAGACCTCATTTTCTTTATTTTGAAATGAGAGGTTGTTCTAAATAAGTTCTGTGTTGCCTTGCTCTTCCTTGATTCAGTACTGTGCAGTCACAGTTGCATCTAGTAAGAGAGACCCCTCATGGATTTTTCTATTCTGTAGCTGGGCAGTACTAACCTCTTATTCTGGATGCACTCACAGATTACCGCATCTGGCTCATCTTCTTCCCTCCCCTTGCCTCTCACCTATAGGCCCAGTGAAGAGTAGTGGAGGAGAAAGGTGGTTGAGTGAAGGTAAGAACTGCTAGATAGAGGGGAAAGTTGGTAGTCAAAGGTGTACTTTAACTTGGAGCTGTGAAGTATGTAAGTCAGGAGAGGGAGAATTACAAAATAGGCAAAGCTGATTTTTCTCACTGCTGAGTATTTTTTTTATGTACTTTCTGTGTCAAGCAGGGTCAACTGGAGCAGGTTGGTGTTAACTTCTTTAGATTATAATTACTCTGTTTGCTGGCAACCAAAGGCATACATTTACAAACTCTATCTCTGGTCTTACCAGGATTTTTTTTTGTGTGTGTGGATTTTTTTGTTTGTTTTTGCTTTTTAGAGTTTTATGCTTTGAAGAGAAAAAGTTCAAACTGTTGGCCTCATGCAAATCAATTTCTAACCAGTGGAGCCAACGTGCCTGGCAAAAGTGGTTCCCCAGGGATGCTCAGCACTGGCTTTATAAATAACCCTCTGAGTATAAAGGAAAACCCATACCCTGAGAACATTTAGATCCTTCCTCTGTGAGGAACTTTGACTTACCTTGGAACTAATATGTCCTGTGTAGTTGTTAGTGATTGGGGGGCAATACGTATTTGCATAGAAAAAAAGTCCATTTTACATCTTAATTTCTCCCTAGAACTTTTCTCAGAGGAGAAAAAAGAGCCTGAAATCACTGTTTTCTCCTTCGTTCTCTAGAATTGAAGTATGGACTTCCGTTCTCTTAAAGGCACTAGTTACCAAGAAAAGCAAATGCTTCTCTATGGCATTCTGTTGATATTCTGAAGCATTACTCTGCCTAGTATTTATTTCAGGATGGGAAGGAATTGAGGTTTATGGTCCTTCTTGCAAAGGGCACAAGCCAAACAAATCTCAGACTTCTCATTTGGCTGTGAATGGCAGCCTTTTTCCAAGAGCTGTATCTTCAGTTCTTTAGTTTCAGATTGAAAATGGGATAAATGGGCCTAAAATAACTCTTGGGAGAAAATCTTGAGCAGTTACTTAAAAAAAAAAAAAAAGATTTTCACACTTCCCCATGTGGCTTTTGGGATGAACAATGATTTCTGACACATAGGTATTTTCAGCCTTTTGCTAAATTCACAATGTCTTCTTTGACCTTTGTTCTTTTTCCTTCAAGACATTTTCTTTTCTGTTATTGGCTCCGAAAACATAGTTGTTGGAGGAAAAGAAACTCAGAGACCCTCTCAGTATGTCTCTCAAGAAAAATGAAAAGATTGTTGAGAAAGGATGGGGAACTTGGTTTATTTAAAACAAAAACTTTTTATTTGCTTCCCCCATCCCATTTTTTATCTTTCGAGCTTAGATGGAGTACCATGTCGTACAAAAATAATGTACAGAGGTGAAATACAAGAGAACCCACTATCAATTGTGAAATGTTATCCAAATATAAGATCTGAAAAAAATGAAAGGAAGATTTACCAACTATCTACAAACTAGATCTATTATGTGATTTACTTTAGGTACTTGGAAATGTCCTATTTTTTACAGATGCTTTCAATTAAAAAACCTGTAGAACAGTGAACTTGAGTTTATCTAGTTTACACTTTCCTTTGGGCAAAAATCCACTTAAATCATCTTAGAAAAATGGATACTTTATTAATGAAAGTTTTAGAGAAGGAGAATATATATCTCTTTTGACAGCCATTGCTAGTATTTCACGTCCCTTGAGATGTGAATTTTGATTTTTGATCTGAGCACCTCCTGCTATAAATGAAGGCTGTTCCTTTTGTCCCATTTTTAGTGGAAACAGGACAACTGTTAACCACTATTCATGTAATGTTCTGTTATATTCTTGAAAGCTCACCATCTTTTCATGGAAATCTGCTTGGTTTCTATAGATTTTCTATGCGGTGTCTATTTCCTGAAACTTTATTCCTCTGAACATCTTCTCAATTCTCCAAAGCTTGTTTTAGTTGTAGAGCAAAATATGTATCTCTAAATAAAGGCTTACTCAGTGCTGTAAGATGAATTTGTAACTCTTTGCTATTCTCTCCTTTTGTGTTTATTCATGTGTTTGTTTTTTTACCAAAAAATTATATAATAATTATATAATTTAGTTTTTGACATTCACATATTTTTCTATTTTACATGTTATGGTTTTAGGACTTAACTTAAGATCTAAGTAAATACAAACTTCAAAGTTCCTTGAAAACAGGATGGAAATAATAGCCCAACTAATGTTGGCTGTACTCCCTATGAATTAATTTTTTTCATTCATTCAACAAATTATGTGCATCTAAATAATATGTGATAGAAACTGGAAATTTAGTAGTTAACAAAGATGACAAAATGTCAACTCTGCTAGGCTAACATTCTAGTCAAGAATTTCTCATTCCCCAACTTTTTTTGACATGGGTGAAATTTCATGTTAGACCACATATAGTAGGCCTTTACTCTTCCTTCTACTGTCTCTGCCCTTTTTAAAGAAATTGTGTACAGCAACTGTTTTTTTTTTGTAGAGACAGAGTCTTACTTCATTGTCCTCAAGAGAGTGCTGTGGTGTCACACTGCTCAAAGCAACCTCCAACTCTTGGGCTTAGGCAATTCTCTTGCCTCAGCTTCCCGAGTAGCTGGGACCACAGGTGCCCACCACAACACCTGGCTACTTTTTGCAGTTCTGTTGGGGCTGAGTTTGAACCTGCCACCTGTGGTATATGGGGCCAGTGCCCTATCCACTGAGCCACAGGCGCCACCCTACAGCAACTTTTATAGACTGAAAATAACAGAACAGACTCTGTCATTGCCTCTAGTCATTTAAAGACCTATGAATGAAGGATTAACCATCATATGATTTAAAAGGAAACATTTAATTCACTGCGTGGAAGGGCTTTGCAGTAAAGCTGTCTGAAAATGAATTGATAGCTTCAAGAAATTGTATTATCATCATCATCACCTTTAGTAATAGCATAGTACTCTAGTAAATACTTATTGAGTGCCTAATATATTCAGCTTCTGTCCTAAGGGCTTTAAAAATATTATTTTTAATCTTTAGCACCATCTTCTGAGGTTTCGTTATCTCTATTTTGTAGAAAAGTAACCTGAGACTTTAGAGAATTTATGAGTTCCCAATTCAGCATCTAGCCTAAATGACAGATGACAATGTTGTAAATTGATTGAAGCATTACAAGGAGAAGATGGATCATTATCCATCTTTCTGTTGTACAATGTGAATTTTAAAGAAAAATATAAGAAAATTTAACATGTATGCAGAACCATAGGAATTATAGCTTGTATATGCTTATATTTGGTTCTTACCTCAACAGTGGAAATGCTGTACAAATTTACTTCAATAGTATTTTACTTCACCTTTTGATGCATGCAGATTCTACCAACATTCTTTACTTTTGACTTATTGATAAATAAGGAAGGCCTGAAAGGAAAAGGAACTATGGATTGTTCTATCTTTCCCTTTCTTTTTATGTCATCATTTTCATTGTAAGTGGTTGGCTAATAAAGGAAAGGAACATGACTAGGAAAGGATATGTTAGGTTTCTTAGAATGCTTTTACATTCTTCCAATGTTGGAAAAAGTTCTGATTTGAATGAAAGTGCCTTCTCAGGTTTGTTAGTTCTTCCAGCACCTCAGTTCAGTCTTGCTTAACTTGCTCATATCATGGATTCATTAGAATTCTGTGCTCATGGAACCTCATGAAGGCCATGTGTGAAAGGAGTGGCAAGGAATGGTAGAAGATGCGCATGTTCCACATCTCCTTTACTTATGTGCATGCTCCACTGTCCCTTTGGACCACCCTTACAAAACACAAGTTCAAAGATACAATTATTGAAAATTCAAGAAAGCAACAGCAGAGTATTAAACCAAGCATGAAGCTCTTTTTGGGCACAGGTCCTTGAGTATAGAGTAAGAGTATTATAGAAACTGCCACGAGCACCATAAATGTTATATGCTAATGGAGAGCAAGGAACTGTGGTAGACCCACATATTGGGTGCATCTCCTTTGCTTACACGCATTTTCCATCGTCCCATCAGATTTCACTTACAAAAGACAAGTTTCAAGATAAAAGTATTGAACATTTTAAGGTAGCAATGACAGAACAATAAACCAAGCATGAAAGCTTTCTGTGTGTAGACCCATGTAATTGCATAAGTTGAAAGGTGCATTCATATCTGTAAAGAATGTTGAGGCTTCTATACTCATATTTATGGTGTTGAGGATGGGATGACTTAAAGATTGAACTCAGCTGTGCCTGTTGACTGGAGGACTTACATGTGACTCTCAATGTGACTTAGGTTTCTCCTCATGTGGTGGTTTGGCTCCAAATGGTGGAATCCTTTGGCGGACTTTCCAAGAGCAAATATCCCAAAAGAACCAGGTGGAAGATTTTTGGACTTTAATGACCTCATCTTGGATATCACATAACATCCCTTTTGCCATATTCTACTGGTAAAAGTGGTCAAATCTTACTCAGATTCAAGGTGAAGGGACATTCTTCATGGGAAGAATGCCAAAGAATTTGGGACAATGTTTACAAACTGCTTCAGTGCTTAAACATATCAGGGGGTTGGGTGCTTTTATATTATTTTCTCTTCACTCCATTCCCTTATTTTCCCATTTAGTTCCTTCTTTCTCCTTTATACCTCCCTCTTCATTATTCTTTTTCTCCTCTCTCATTGCACCATACTTTTTGTCTTTGTTGAATGGGAGGAAATATTTAGAGAACTAGAGAGAAACATGAAAGTAGGTGAAAGACTAAGAGAGGAAGAGAGAAAGTGGGATTAACACATCACCTCATTTAGCTATGTGAATTTATGGCAGTGTTTTACAACTCTAAGCATCTAGGTTATCTTCAGTCACCCAGGGTCCCAGCTCCAGTTCCATTTTAAGAGAGATATGAGATTATACATGGTTCTATTTCTTTCTATAAATAATTTTCATCTATTTGCCTTTGAATGTAAGCACTTCTACTAGCTCTGGTCTCATGTTCTGTGCTCTTCACTTATGTAACAACCCTACAGTACTAACTGAGTTCTAATACTCAGCAACATGGCTTCAAATATTTTATGATCAGCATTATATAAGAGATAGAAACTTATTTCAAATAAACTGAACAAAGATGTGGCTGTATGGAATTTTGGCCTATAAATGTTAAAAAAACTCTTTTGTGTATGCTAAGAGAATGCATTTGGCAAGAACATATGCTTTAGTGGAAACTGATAGAGCTGGTTTGTATAAAGCATCTTTAACCCATCTGCCACTTGAGTGGTGGTTTCTGACTCAGTCCCCTTATTTAAAAGGATCCCACTTGGTATTGCCTTAAATCTCAAACAGCACTTGTAAAACAGCACTTTGATTTGCTAAGTGGAACTAAATCAGAAACATGTAAAGTTGGCATCACTCACATTTACAAAATGATTGAGCAGTGTCAGGGTAATGCCAAATAAAACAATGTGATGAACTCTAAATATTATTTTCTCACATACCTAAGACTAGACATTTCCAGGCTTTCCAACATCAATGCCAAAGGTGCCTAAGAACTATGGCTTGAAGAAAGCAATGTACATTGGTATTTGTACTCAAAACCCTTTCCCCCACATGCCATAGACATGGTTATATTGTTTACTAACTAGTTAAGAAGCAACAGAACCATTTTATGTTAGTATTATTTGTTTTTTGGCTAAAATATTTCAAACTAGACAGATTGAAGTTTATCCCACAAGAAATATACTCGTATTTATGGTGTCTGGGATGGGATGGTTAAGATGTTTAACCACAGCTTAAAACCCAAACAAAATTTTTTTAAAGAAAGAAGTTATCCAGCAAGGGTGAAGGATGGGAAACTCTGGACTCTCCTTTCTCCCTTAAACACATAATTCAATAACAAAATGTGAAAATTCTTTTTTTAATATGCTCAGAAACTAGTTGAGAGGCTCCCAGCCACAGAGTGTGAAACTAGCCACATTTAAACTGGTATGGAAATTCAAGACACCTTCTTACTGTAATCCCTATCCTGGCACAGTTCCATACACTTGGAAGAAGATCTCTCAAACCTCAGCTTCTCCCTGGAAGGAAGAAGAGTTGGACCATATGTCCAATTCCCCACCTTTTCTGGGGCTTCGCAAAGGACTGGCTTGTTTTGTCTTATCTGTCATGGGATACTGACAAGGCCTAGTATACTCTAGTAGTCTTGGGTCCAGCGACATATGAGATGGTGGTTTAGTGGGGATGTTAACTATAGCTGCTTCTCCTAGCTCAGCACAGAGTGAGTGGGTAAAAAAGACCCGGATCCCAGCATCCCTCTGGGGAGGGAAAGAATTGGACTATGTGTCCAATACCTCAACTTATGTGGGGCTTGCCCAAAGGACTAGCTTATATTGTCTGTCTCACAGCACTGATGGGACCTGGTATACTCTACTCACTTGGGGGCCAGTGAAAACAGAGATGGTGGTTTGGGCTGGCAGTTGCCATAGCTTCTTACTGTGTGGCTCAACACTGAGAGAGTGGATGAAAATATCCCAGCTCCCAGTTTCTCTCAGAGGAAGTAAAGAGTTGGATCACATATCTATTGTTCTAATTTCTCTGGGTGCTAGCCAAAAGAATGATAGAAAAGAATGATATATATCATTTTATATATATATATATGTATGTATGTATATATATATGTATGTATATTTGTACATACATATGATGTATATATACTTTATATGTAAATATATGCTTTTTTAAATATGAAAAGTATGTAATTTGGGATGATGAACATTTTTTAAAATTTGCATTTCTCTAATGCTTATCATCCCTAATTATTAGAGAAATGCAAATTAAAACCACCCTGAGATATCATCTAACCCCAGTGAGAATGGCCTATATCACAAAATCTCAAAACTGCAGATGCTAGCATGGATGTGGAGAGAAAGGAACACTTTTACACTGCTGGTGGGACTGCAAACTATTACAACCCTTTTGGAAGGAAGTATGGAGAAACCTCAAAGAACTCAACCTAGGCCTCCCATTTGATCCTGCAATCCCATTACTGCGCATCTATCCAGAAGGGAAAAAAAGCTTTGATTATAAAGATATTTGCACTAGACTATTTATCACAGCTCAATTTACAATCGCTAAAATGTGGAAACAGCCTAAATGCCCCTCAATCCAGGAATGGATTAGCAAGCTGTGGTATATGTATACCATGGGATACTATTCAGCCACTTAAAAAAGAACATTTTGCAGCATTTGCATTAACCTGGATGGAGGTGGAACACATTATTCTTAGTGAAGCATCACAGGAATGCAGAAGCATGAATCCTGTGTATCCAACTTTGATATGATGACAATTAATGACAATTAATGACATGGTGGGGGTGGGGAAGGGGAGAGCAGACAGAAAGAGAAGGAGGGAGGGTGTGAGGGAAAGGAAAAGAAAAAAAAAAGAAAATAGTGACTAATTCTCACATAAATTGGATTTAACTTTGATCAAAGTACATTATTTGAACAATAATTTTTAATTCAACTTGTTAATATATTGTTTAGGACATTGCATCCTCATTTATAAGTGAAATATGTTTGTAATTTCCCTTTATAATAATATATTTTTTCCAATTTTAATATCAGGTATATCCAGATGAAGTAAAATGATTTTGAAGTATTTCTTCTTTTTCTATTGTCTATAAGATTTGGCATGATCTGTTTTTTGAAATTATCTTCTATTTTTATTTGTAAATATTAGTTGTCTATGGAGTCATCAGTTAACTTCTTCTTCATAATAAGAATTATTTTTTCCCCAAAGTCTCAAAACTTTTTTTTCCAAAGTCTCAAACTCCATACTGAACCTCAGAATCAAAGCATTCTATAATAGACATACTCTTATTTGACAATGTGAATGTTACTTTCTTTCAATTATTATTATTATTGCTTAATATTTCGATGCAGCAATTGTCTGATTTCTTTACTGAATGTATTTATCTTCATTCGTTCTTCATGAGGTTTTTGTTTCCAGTCCTTATCTTAAACATTGTTACTGTTATTAAATTTTAAGCCTTTTGAATTTTGTGAAGGCAAAAAGTGGAAACCTAATAAACACATGTATATGTAAAAATAAATAAATAAATAAATAAAATATTAGTTGTCTATTTTTTGAGACTTTGGGGGAAAAAAAGAAGTTAACTGATGACTCCATACTGAACCTCAGAGTCAAAGCATTCTAAGATAGACACACTTTTATCTGACAATGTGAATGTTACTTTTTTTGCATTATTATTATTATTGCTCAGTATTTCGTTGCAATAATCATCTGATTTCTTTTCTGAATGTATTTATCTTTGTTCATTCTTTATGAGGTTTTTGTTTCTAGTCCTTACCTTAAACATTGTTATTATTATTAAATTTTAAGCCTCTTTAATTTTATGAAGGCAAAAAGTGGAAACCAAATAAACACATGTATATGTAGAGAAAGAAAAAAAAGAAAGAAAGACAGGAAACACAGCAAACACAGGTTCCAAAAAGCCTTCTCATAGTGAGACCTCCTGACCTGTGGGTCACCTTAGAAGGACTCTCATTCCACCTAAGGGTTCCCCTGTACCATTACAATTGCTGAGTAAAAAATTACACCAAAATGTAACAATTTAAAACAACCATGTAATTTTGCTCACAATTTTGTAGATCAGAAATTTGGGAAAGATTCAACTGGGACGTTCTCACTGGGATCTCTCATGCAATTGCAGTCGGATGCCAGCTGGGGCTGCAGTTACATGAAGGCTCAGTTGGGCTGAATGTCCAAGATGGTGCATACAAATGGCTGAGGGTTGATGCCAGCAGCCAACCGTGAGCACAGCAGGAGCTGTTGACCAAAACACCTGCACAGGACCTCACCAGCATGAAGGTTTCAGTGCCGTCAGACTTCTTAGGTAACAGATGGCTTCCCACAGAATGAGCATCTCAAGAGAATAAGGAAGAAATGTTCTAGCTTTCTGTGATCTATCCTTGGAAGTTGTAGCCTATCACTTCTATCACATTCTCTGGGTTGAAACAGTCTCAGTTGAGTCATGCTGTTCAGACCCAAAGAGAGGAGTCCGGGAACCCATTTCCCGATAGGAGAAGTGTCAATAATCTGTAATCTTTTTTTGGATGCCCCTTTGCAGACCAGGGTGTGGCAGGTAGGATACACATGGATTATAAAATGGAGAGATTGGAGAATGGGCTTTCAAAAAGTGTCAACTTCCACCAGATGTGTTTGTTTCTCACTATGCTCTGCGTTCCTCCCCGTTGCCTTTTCCTGCCTTTCTCCTCAGCCTCACTACTTTCTTCTCTGCATGGTCTCCTGTCCCTTTTGTACCCACCCAACTGGGCATTGGCGTCCTGCCATGGTTCTTCATGTCCCACCATGCACATGCCAAGTCCCATTACTCAGTTCTAGGAAGGACACCTCTTCCCTTTAGAATCTAATCTAAAATTTAGATGAACCATAATTTTAGTAAAACCTGCCTCCAAAGCATCTTCAAAGGAGAAGGTGAAGGAGATCCAGAATGCAAAGGTGGAGTATTATAAAGTCTTTGTCAAGCTGTGAGAGACAGCAGAAAGTTAATTTTTGTCCCTGGTTGGCTGGTGGCTTTCCTCCATGAAGTGATTCAGAGACCTCAAGCTCCCCCTAAACTGTGCCTTAGCTAATCCCATGTTCTTGTCATTATCCATATCCAGATGGCAGAAAAGGAGAAAGAGCATTAGACAAGGTGTATCTGCTTCCTAAGTGATATAAATCTCCTCTGTTCACATTCACCACACAGCCACATGCAGACCCCCAGGCTGAGAATGAGGTCTTCTTGGGAAGTCACTTTCCAGTAGTAACTCCGTGTTTTACAGAGGAAACCCAAATGTTGGTGGAAAGGTAAGATATCTCTGCCGCATACTCTGCCCTCCCCTCTTCCCTGTGAAACTGTATTGTAAATATTATATTAAAACAAAATCAAAATCTGGGGAACATTAACTTCAAGGCAAACTTAAATGTGGGAAAGAAGTCACAGAAGTCCCATTATGGTGCAGGGTGGCTGGAGACAGATCAGGGCAAGAGGAATTTATTAACCTTAATGTTTAGTTGTTTTTATGTAACTGTCCCTTAAGCCTGCAGTTGATAGCTCACTGCCTTTCTGACATACTTCTTAAAAAATAGCAGAAAAGAAAGACCTAAATTTTGACATTTCAGACAAACTGTCCCTTCACCTACCTACAAATGCTATTTTTCAGTCTGCTTTGCTCTCAGAATGGCAGACTGGCCCCGATGGAGAGTGTCTGAGATCTAGATGAATAGTTGGAGAGATACAATCTAGGAATCAAGACAGAGGACCATTAAGGGAAGGTGTATGGAGGACTTATTTTAATATAGTTGAATCCTAACAGGCTAACTTATGTCCCCAACATAGCCTTTCTTTTTCTGCTTTAATATGGTACTTGCAGATTGCAATAGACAATTTCATGGTCATAGAGGATCTTAGAAATCACCTGTCTTAGTCTGCTTGTGTTGCTATAAAGGACTACCCAAGGCTGAGTAAGTTATAAACAAAAGAGGTTTATTGAGCTCACAGATCTGCAGACTATGCAAGAAACATGGCGCCAGCATCTGCTTCTGGAGAAGGCCTCAGGCTGCTTCCACTCATGGCAGAGGGCAAAGGGGAGCAGGTGCAGAGATTACATGGTGAGGGGAAGCAAGAGAGAAAGACAGAGACAGAGGAGAGGCATCAGGTTCTTTTTAGCAACCAGGAACTAATAGAGCAAGAATTCACTTACCTGGGCAGCGCCTGTGGCTCAAAGGAGAAGGGTGCCTGCCCCATATGCCGAAGGTGGCGGGTTCAAACCCAGGCCTGGCCAAAACCTGCAAAAAAAAGAAAAAAAAAAAAATAATTCACTTACCTGTCAAGGGAGGCATTATGAGGGATCCACCCCATGACTCAAACACTTCCCACCAGGCCCCACCTCCAACATTGGTGATCAAATTTCAACATGAGATTTGATGGAAAGAAACATTCGAACCATAGCATTACCCATTTCAATTCCTTTATCTGATGGGTGGGAATATTGAGGCTCAGAAAGGTTAAATGACTTCCTTGAGATTACACAGCCACTGAGATACGGAAGCCAAGGATGAGTAAATAGTGGGATGTCATAGGCACGGGGGATGCACTCAAGTAAATACATGTGCTTTTTTCTGGCTTCCCTGGGCCTAGTCAGCCTTCTCCCTGCTCTAGCTCAGATCTCCGGCTGCTCATCCAGGCTGACAGTCTAGGACCAATTTGGCTGCACCAAACTGTCACTCTGCTGCACGTCACGGAATCTGTCAACAGAATTGCAAAGGTTTAGTGCAACTCACACATGACCTTCGTATTGATTTCCCTGGCAAAGGGGGAAACAGCAATGTTGGCAGTGCCAACTCTGCCTTCTGGGGTTATCTGGATGGGATGAATTCAGACAAATTATAGCTAGATTGAGCCTTATTTTGTTAAAGCTCCAAATCATTTGGCTTGTGCACAGCCAGTCCCTTTTAACCATTCAAACTGGTGTGGGTGGAGGTGACCACAGTGGTTGATGCTCAGAGGACACTCATGCGTCCTGACCACTTCTTCAGGTAAACCAAAACTTGAAGAACCACTTATTGAGCCCCCACTGAGTCACCCAAAGGAACCTCTGCTACAGTTTCATTACGACCACATTTGCAAAACTGGGAGAGAGGCTGGTAGGGAAGAAAACCGGCAGCTGTTTTTCAAGAAATTAATTTCTAGCCCTGCAGTGATCAGTCCTGGTTAAGTGAGAGAATCAAATTATCTAAGTTACTTCTGCTGGGAAGGTCGGCTGCTCTGAATCCTGATGAAAAATAACACAATGGTGCTATTTAATTTAAAACCTCCGTCTGCTTCACTTATAATTCATAATGATTATGCTTCACATTTATGTAGTACCCAAGGATCTCAAAGAACTTTGAAAGTATAAATTATTCATCCTCAGAACCCTACAGAGAAGCAATTTGGGTGCTTCTTTCTCCATGGGGACAGTGAAAAGGCGAGAGAGAGCCCAATAACCTAGATTCCCAGTTGAATTTTCAACACACATCAACACTCCCCTTCTACTTGTTCGGGACTTGGCATCAATGCTGGCCACCCTAATATATTGCACAAGTGGACATCATGATATCAAGAAGAGAAGAGCAATAAGGAGTGATGGCTTGCAAATGTAAATCAATAAAGACCATGGGCTTGCAGCCATTTCTTTCTGAGAAAAAATGCTTCTGTTGCTTCCGGCATATGGTAGCCTTCTATAAGAAAGTCTTAAATGTTGATCTAATAGGTTCAAGCATTAGAGAGGCAGAAGGGACTGTATAAAAGTAAGGACAGCATGTGCTCCACACTTTTACGATGCAGTTTTCTATCTATTTCCTCATTTACACACTCATTTCTTACATTACCTTGTGTGCTAGGCATACCCGGTTAACAGTGAACGTAGTGTTCACACACCCTCCGGGCAAAACGTGTTGTCCGGATGCCCTCACTGCACTCATTTGCAATCGCATGGCAGCCTGTACGCTGCACGGAGGGCTGGCTTCACTTGATTTAGTTACTAAGTCACCTAGGGCCACACTGCTAGCCATGTCGCCCTTTGATAAAAGGGCAGCTATTTCTCCAACCCCAACCAACAATGAATAATAAGAACGTTCATGCTTAGTCTAATGCCTACCGTGTACCAAGCAGTTTGTCAAGACTTCGTACGTATTAGTCATAACCCTTACCCCAGACAGGCCAAATGTAACACTTAAGGAAATAAATGAGACTCAAACCTGCCCAAGTTCAGAGTTAAGTAAAGAGATATTCCCCTGTCCCACATGCTTCCTCCAAGAAAATTAGGACATCACTGACCACATATTTGCAGCACACGTAGCTAGCAGATGCAGGCAGACAGTGAGCCAGCCATGCTTCTGCTTGCGTGCTCCGGGACCCACTGTCTTCCCTCCTGATGCTGGTGCCTTTGTTGAAGCCCTGCCCTATACTGATAGATTCCTCAACTGACGGTAGGGTTGCATTAATAGGAACATGACATTCAGAATGAGGTAGAAGCCAGTAAGCCCTGCTCTTCCAGATACACTTAAAATATCATGCTAACTGAGCATAGTGATCTGATGGAACACATCCAGGGGAAAGGGACCAGCTTAGCCAAATTTAAACCATTTGACATGAGGGGCAAAGAGCAAGAGGAGCAGTAAGAAGAAATTAGGCAGGCCTGTGATGTCTGTCCTTGACTATCTGCATAGGTGTCTTAGGGAGAGAAAGTATCAGAGAAAGCGAAGTTAAAAGTGACAAGCAAGCTTGTACGAACCCCAGCAAGCAACGTCTTGAAACTTGTTGAACCAAGTTCTCCTGTTGGGACAGTCTGAGGCCCTAGAGCCCCTGCTTCTTAGCACTGCTATGAAGACTAAATGACTAAATGAGATAAAGTATGTAAATGCATGGCCCAGTCTTTAAAACGCTGTAATCCTCTGGCATTGTGACAAGGCAGGATTCTTAGCCTTCCGTCAGGGACAAAAGGGGCCACGGTTGGTGGAAAATGGAATTTCTTCTCATGTCTAATTTCAGGCCAGGTATTTTTGAAAAACAAAACCCAAAGCAGCTAGCACAGCTGCGAGAGAACGCGTTCAGTCCCTTCTCACCAGCTCTGCCTCTGGATCCCCATCCACATGGGTAGCCACCCATGTGTCCAGCCCCGGGGAAGAGAACGTCTTGCCTCCTGTGTTCTCTTTTACTTCCCAGAGGCCACATCACCACTAAAGAAACCCTGCACCTCTTACCCCTTAAATGACTGCACATTCCCTAGAACAGGGAATTGTCTGGTCTGAAACTCACTCCACTTTGACTTGTAGCCATAAGCTTTCTGCTCCACTAAAATGGGCCACTTGGGGTGGGAGCAGCCCGTTAGGAGCGGGATGCTCTCAAGTGCAGGACCCCCAGGGCCAGCTCAGGCCTCGGGGCCCCAGAGACCAGGATCCAGCCAGCTTTCTTGATCCCCCTTTCTGTGTATCAGAAATTCTTGCTTCCTCTCTCCACATCCACGCAAAAAAGGGCAGTGGAGGGAAGTAGCTGGACAGACACTCTGCTCCCATTAAAAGCCGTTTCCCCAGCACACAGCCCTGTGTCTCATGATGACTGCAGGGTGTAGGGGATCGGCTCTGTGGGCTCCAGCACTCAGTGTCTTCCATGTGTGGAGAAGACCCGGGCAGCCTCTAGAATCACAGCCCCGACACGGGAGTGTGGCCCTGGCCAGAAAGAGGCTCCAGCACAGAGCTGCCAAGAGCAGTGAGCTTCTGCCCATGACAGGTCAGGCAGCAGAAATGAAAGTCAGGACAGACTGGGGCAGGACGAGGGAGGATGCTGCCTGAGAACAAGGTGCCAGCTCATCCTCCAGCCGTTACAGAACTCTCACTATTCCCCCAGACACATCTGTCCCTCCATTTCTTCTGCATGGAGCACCTGGGTCCTTCCCCAGACATCCCCCCTGCAAAGGCTGCCGCTTCTCCTGGTAAGTCAAGCTCAGAGATCTTGTCCTTCCTAAGAATTTCTCAGATCCCCAAGCAGAAGTAATCATTTCATCATCTACAATTCTACGACATTTTTCCATACTTCATCTGATCGGCACGAGGAACATTGTCTTGCAGATAATTATGTACGTGCCTGGCTCGCCCGTCAGACCCAGACCTCCTGGAGGGCAGAGGCAGGGTTCCCGTGTCTGTACCTTCAGTGTTCACCATCGGGACTGTGACACCCTCACTACTTTGGTTTTCCTGTTGCCCCCACCCACAGGAGACTGCAAACTGTATGGAGGCAGAAGTTGTGACTGGTTCCCTGCTTGTCCCCAGAGCCCAGAGCAGTACATGGAACTCATTTCTGAATGACTGGATGGGTGAGTGGATGGGCGAGTGGGTGGAAGGATGAATAAATGCATGGGTGGCTGGAAGGAGGAAAGGAGGGGAGAAGGAAGGGAGGGAGGGAGGGAGGGATAAATATCTGGATGGGTGAGTAGAGAAACAGATGGAGGACGAACTGATGGAAGAATTGGACAAAGGAGGCATTGTGAGAATGGAACCAATTAAAGTGAGAAGGAAAAACTTGCCACTGCCACACAGGATGATGGGTTGCATGTTCAAATCTGACATGAGCCTTGAAGGACCAGTGGAATTTCAGCAACTAGAAAAGGAACAAGCAGCAGGAGACACGGGTGAGGAAGGATGCAGGGGAGGGGTGCGCAGAGCACCAAGGAGTCCTTGGCAGCCAGAGCATAAGAAACGTGAGAGGTCGTGGAGGGGACAAGCTGGGCTGTGTTGGTCCCAGGTGCTTGTCACGCAGGGTCCTAAATGTCTTCCAAAGGAAATTGGAATTTATCATACACAACCAATATTTTGTTTTAGCAGAGGCACACGTGCAAGGCATTGTTTTGAGGGTTAAGATACTGTCTTCTCGGCTCGTCGCCTGTGGCTCAACGGGCTAAGGCGCCAGCCACGTACACCTGAGCTGGTGGGTTCGAATCCAGCCCGAGCCCGCCAAATAACAATGACAGCTGCAACCAAAAATGGCCAGGTGTTGTGGCGGGCGCCTGTAGTCCCGGCTACTTGGGAGGCGGAGGCAAGAGACTCGCTTGAGCCCAGGAATTAGAGGTTGCTGTGAGCTGTAATGCCACAGCACTCTATCCAGGGTGACAGCTTGAGGCTCTGTCTCAAAAAAAAAAAACAAAAAGATACTGTCTTCTCGTCAAACACTCATGTTAGAAGCACTCCAGCTGTCAATCCATGACCTGCTGTTGGCACCAGCGATTTTCCAAACCTGCTACCCCACCAGGTAGGAGGTGAAAACAAAGCATATAACTTCCATCAAGGCAGAGGTGAGAAAATGAGGCCTGGGCCAGGGAGTGCTGCCGGCTGGTCAGGGAGGGGGCCAAGGACAGGGAGAGGCCCACTTGGGGCCAAGGTGCAGCGTGAGGGCTGCAGATGGCGGCCTGAGTCCAGCTACATTTGAGAGGCTGGTGATCGGAGAGGGCAGCAAGAAGAAGGGATGGGAAAGATGTCAGCCAAGGGAAGCCTGACACAAGCATCACCCAGGTGGCAGTTTGTCAAGCCCTGGACTAGAAGCTTCGCCAAACCAAACCCAAACATATGACAGGAGAAAAGTCACAGGCAGGACCCAAGGTGGGTCCCAACAAAGCACGAGCCTGTTGGATGGGAGCCATTTCAGGCAACCTTGGCCACGTGCCCTGTACAGGAGGTTTTGTAACTAGCATCAGCTTCCTGGAACATATGCCCACGTCCTCTGGAAAGTGCTGGCCTCTAAAATCTTGTTCTTAGTCACTTACTCTGACCCCACTCCCACAGCTGTCCGTTCTTATTTCAAGTCACTTGGATTCTATGTCTACTTTGGGGGCACACATGCATCTTCTCCTGTTCTGAGTAAGGAGGTACCCCCAAAGTGTGGTGGCCTTCCCACAGTGAAGAGACCCCAGGCTCCACCTACCCTCTTGCCTGAGGGTCCCGTTCAGGGCACTGCTTTACACGGTGGCCCCTCCTCCTGGAGACAGCACTGCTTCACCAAGAGAAGAGGTGCAGGGCTGTTCATCCCCCTGCTTAGATGGCAAAGTGCAGCTGCCAGTGGGGTGTGAGGCAGAGCACCCCTTCCCGCCTGCCAGCCACCAGCACTGGGCATAGTTTTTTGGCCACCAGGTCGCGCCTCTTGCTCTTCCTCCAGCCTCCAGCCTTTTCTCTCACTCTGCCCTTGCAAATGTTGAGCGTCTCTGTGTATCAGTGGGACAAGGGGTGCAGACTGTCAGCTCTGTGCGCTGCTCTGACAGCCCAGTCCGCAAGGGCACTACCTCCACCTCCACGGTGCCCACAAAGGAAAACAAGGAGGCAGCTTGTTGCAGCAATCCTAATTACCGTATGCTAATTGGGCCACCTTCAGGCTTGCAGGCCGGTGCCATTTCCATGAGATGGAATGACAGAAGCCCCTGCACTTGCTGCGCTCTGCTAACTCCAGCACTGCTCTCAGGACATCTGTACCCGGCAGCAGGGTATGCAGACTCCCCAGCTACTGAAGTAGGTGCCCTCAGAGGGAACAAGGAAGTTCTTGACCTGGCCACCTGGATCTGGGGCTTTAAGGGACCCTGAACTCTCCTCAGGCCCCAAAGTACACAAATTTCTTTATATGGACCTATACACATTGGGGAGGGGCGTGTTCATGGCTTTTCAAAGAAAGCAAATATATATATTTTTTTAATGGTAAAACAATTGGCCTAAAGGAAAAAGCATCTAATTGATCCAAGTTTCTTTTATTCCCTATGAACCCTGGAGAAAGACAATCTAACAGGAAACAAAACCAAACCAAAGTGAAAGGGGGAATGTAGATTGAGATTGAGCTTTGAACAGAATCAACAAGCAGGGAGTTATAAATAAGGCGCCAGGCCCTCTTTCTCTGGGCAGAGTTGAAATGATTTGCAACTAAGTTCCAAGAGTTAATTTAGTTCAAGCCATTTGTCTCTTGCCAAGCTTGTTAACCTCAGGGTGCAAATTCTAACCATTTTTTTTTTAAAGCATAAACTAAACTTTTAATGTCTTGCCTTGGCTACAAGTAATGCTTACCTACTGGTCTACCTATATCCACTTTTTTCTGTAACATTATTTAAACATACAGAAAAGTTGAAAGCACTGTTCAGTGAGCGACCATGTATTCACCTCCTGGATCTGACAATGAACTTTATACTACACCTGTTCTCCCATATATCTGTCCATCATGCCCACTTTTTTTGTTGTTGTTGCTATTATTGGTTAGGGGACCTGTTCCTTTCTTGCCTCCTTTCAATTTATTCCTCACACAAAAGCTCTTTTGGAAATACAAATCTGATCAAATCTCCCAGCCTGCCCTATTCAATGTGTCCTAAGATGTGACCAGAAAAGTTTTCATTGGCTCAAACTGGGATTACTCCCCACACAATGATACAGAAGATTGGAGTAAATCGTGTGTAAGAGTTACAACGAAAAGTATCTGTGAAGTGTTTTTGTTATGCTACATTAAATTGAAATACATAAAATTGGTTTAAAAAAGTTAAATACACAATACACACAAATATTACATAAGCCACAGATAAAGAGTTCTTTCAATTAAACCTTCCACTGATTAAAAGTCAATGTTTTGGCTTTAACCACAGTTCCCATGTTGCATTACAGACTAAATATGAAAATCCTCTCATGGCAGCTAGAATTCCAGATGTTTCAGATTTGGAAAAAAAAAAAAAAAAAAACCATGTCTCTCTTGCCATTGTTATTCATATAAATCAAGTTCAGCTCATTCATCCCGCCAAAGCAGCTCTGCATTAGGGCAAAACAACATGTGTGCCTCCAATGCTATTATCAAATTTAGACCAGAATAGCATCAGCGCCAGGGGTTTCAATGTGAGGGTCATGGAGTCGTATCTTACAGACAATGCTTTGTCACTTTTATGCTGATATTCAGAATGTGATGTGATACATGTTTCAGTGGGAGATACATTAATATAGATAAGAATATCTCGCAGTACTTTGTTGGCATATCATTTTATTATTATTATCGAAGGAACATGAAGAAAATCTCTCCGACAGATTCCTCTGTACACTGCTGCAAACTGAGTCCTGTCTCTATTCCCTGACGTGTCTGACTGTTGATTACGTGTCTGGCCAGCGCAATGTGGCTCCCCTTCACACGACAGGTGCACACAGAGGAGAGGTAGATCGTGTCCAGTAGTCATGGAGAAGGCAGAAGGCAGGTGAATTTGATTGGAATGATCAGGGATTAATTCTACCAGTAGCTCGGTGTGGTCAGCCATGACCTTGACTCACTGTGGGAATCAGTACCTAGGACATCCTGCCCTACACAGTCCTCCCGGCCACCTGTTCGGTCACACACCTGCTTCCAGGTGCTCTGGACAAAACAAAGCCTTGGAATGCTACAGGAGGCCCACTGTCTCTCTACTGCCAGCTGTCCTTTCTTTCTTGGTGACAGAATTCCAACCTTAAATGGGGTGGCAGGAGCCCAGCTCCAACAAATTATGATTGGTCTAGGTGAGTAAAGCTTGTCCTAGTCTTTTTTTTTGCCAGTCATATGATTTCCAAGTTTGATAGGAGAGGCTTCCAGCAAAGATCATCCTTTGTGTTAAAGGGGGGCCCTTTGTTTTTCCACCCAGCAACTTCACCCTCCCTTTGGCATGGGAACAAGAACCTGATGTATAGAACTGATGTAGCCATCTTAAGGTCATAATGAGACCAGATTGAGAATGCAAAGTGGAGATGTGGAGAGTAGGAGAGAAAAAACATGCCAGAGACTTTGCTGGCATTGTTGTCCATCTGCACCACCCCTGGTTCTGGGCACCTTCTTGTTCTATTAGAAAATTAAATCTCTTTACAGCCTGACCTACGCCTAGGTTGTCTGTTACTTGCAGCCCAAAGCATTTCTACTTCTCCTCCTCTCTCTTTTTGAGACAGAGTCTCTGTCTCCCTAGGTACAGTGCTGAGCAGCATAGCTCACTGCAACCTTACACTCTTGGGCTCAAGCAATATTCTTGCCTCAGCTTCCCAAGTAGCTGGGACTATAGGCACCCAGATAGTTTTTCTATTTTTAGTAGACAGGGTCTCACTCTTGCTCAGGCTAGTCTCCAACTCCTAAGCTCAAGCAATCCACCCACTTCAGCTTCCCAAACTGCTAGGATTAGAGGCGTGAGCCACCATGCCCAGCTAGCCAAAGCATTTCTAATTGAAGATGATTGAGTTTAAACACAAGATATGCAAGTCCTATGCTAGCATTTTGCAATAGAGTCTTCCAGAGCTCACCTGAATCTGGTTCTCCTCTGGGCACATGGAGGAATACTCTTCCCTGCCCCACTGAAGTTGGGTGGTGCCACATGATTATACTGCATAATGAGTGTGTGTGGAAGGGACGTGTGTCCCTGAGCCCAAGCATTTAATTACAGGCATGGGACCCTTCAAGGTCCTTTTTCCCTCCAATGGCAACTAAGGACACTCCTGCATTACTGCATCAGTCTAGATCCCCAAATGACTATGGAACAGAACTCTTTGCCAATTGCTAGGAAACATGTAGCATAAATTAGAAACCAAACTTTTATTGTATGAAGCTGGTGAGATTTGGAGGTTGTTACTTGGGAATACACTGGCTGAATTGAATAATACATGCAGTTGTCAATCTTACTTCTAAAGAGTCAGGCTAATATGATTTAAGCAGGACTTTGCTACAAAACAAGTAGATCAGATTGTAGGCGATATGATGATTAGGCAACTCAGCAGTCATCATCCCTTTCTTCATTGTCAACAGAACTGAACTTTCCTTCAGGGTAGCAATCTCCTCAGTCCCACAGGTGTCCCAACATGAGGCAGCAGACCCCACAGGATGGCTATCTCATTCCCTCCTCATGGATGATCCCTTCCCTTACTCTGCCTTGCAGGTATTTTGGCTAAAAAGTATAATGGAAAATCTGCACATAAGGGCTGTGTATTAGTTTCCTAGGACTCCTATACAAAGCATCATAAATTGGATGGCTTAAACAATGGAAATTTATCTCCTCTAAGTTCTGGAGGCTCGAAGTCCAAAGTCAAGGTGTTGGCAGAATAGGTTCCTTCTGAAGTCCGTGAAGGAAGGGTGTGCTCCAGACCTCTCTCCTTGACTTACAGATGGTTGTTGTCTCCCTGTGTGTCTTCAAATCATCTTATCTCTATGTGTGTCTGTCTCCATGCCCAAATGTCCTCCCTTTTTGTAAGGACACCAGTCAAAGTGGATTAAGGCCCACCCTAATGACCTTGCTTTAACTTATTCACCTCTGTAAGACTATCTCCAAGTAAGGTGGCACTCTGAGTACTAGAGGTGAGAATTACAATGTACCTTTTTTTTTTTTTTTTTGGCAGGAATACAATTCAAACACATGTTTGTTTTGTCTTTTCTTTTCTTTTTCTTACGCCAACCATTCTCTTCCTTTAAGCTTGGGACACTGACAAGAGGAGGTGCTGCAGAGAGCTAAGGCGGCCATCTGACAACCATGAGCAGAGAGGCCAAAAATCACGGGCATACCCAGAGAGCAAATTGCAACACCTGAAACTTATTAAGTGGACAGTAATTGTTGGTATAGTATAAACCACTATTAGATGAGCTTTTGTTACCTGTAGCCAAGTTCATAGGAGCTCAGCATACATCATATAAAGATTAATATAAGGAGTCCTAAAACAGAGTACCAGCTCTGCCTCCAGATTTTTTTTTTTTTTCTGAGACAGAGTCTCACTTTGTTGCCGTCAGTAGAGTGCCATGGCATCACAGCTCACAGCAACCTCAAACTCTTGGGCTCAAACGATTCTCTTCCCTCTGCCTCCCAAGTACTTGTAACTACAGGTGCCCGCCACAACTCCCAGCTATTTTTAGAGACAAGGTCTCACTGTGACTCAGGCTAGTCTCAAACTCATGAGCTCAGGCAATCCACCCACCCCGGCCTCCCAGAGTGCCAGGATTACAGGCAGGAGCCACCACGATCAGCCTACTGCCTCCAACTTTGTGGGTAAATTAAAACAGATAAGTTTTTACTAAACACAGATGTAATATTTGGTAAACATAACTGATACTACTGACCCTTCTGAACTTACAGTGAAGAGAGAGAATCAAATGAAATAGTATTCAGCGTATTTGAAAAATTGAAAACCCAGTAAAGTGTTATTCATTTATTTATTCATTAAACAGTTAAATATTGAGGCCCTCCTGTGTCTCAGCACTATATTAGGTCTAGAGAAGGGATTCAAAAATAGACATGTTCCTGGCCCCTTTAAAGCATTTAGTCCAATAAGAGAGATCAACATTAATCAAATAAACACATAGATGTTTGCCAAATTGGAAAAGTGAAATGTTAAATTCAATCCAGTTATTGAAGCACAGGAGGTGTTGGTGAAGTGTGCTGAGTGTTGTCTGGGTTCTCCATCAAATTCCATAGTTTAAGATGGTGAAGACTTAGTCTCAGAGTTTCCTCTTTTAAAGAAGAAAAGATGTTCTCATTATAATAAAATGTTCATATAACTTATCAGCAGTACAGGACATTTCGGAAAGTTAAAGGGGGCACTATTAATCATTATTCCAGGAAACAGGGCATAAAGCAGATATGCCCCAAGATTTCATGACATCTGTATGCCTGAGCTATGATAGTGATCTACACAACTCTAAAAATGAGGATACTAAGAACGTGCAGATAAGAAGACCCAGGTTAAAATTTCAACTACTCAGAATATTTCATTTTGAGGGGATAAGATAAACGTGGAAGTGATTTATTTTTGGTGTGGTTGAGATTTAGAATTATGCACTTACAAAAATTATTTCTGGTGTTCCCACTACATAAAATACTAGTCAAAAGGCTACACGATCTGATATCCTAGGCATTTTCCTACAAGAAGAAGAAATGACTGCCATGGCCATAGTCTGATGTGCAATAATGGAGCACCAGGAGATAGATTGATTTGTGTTGTGTTAAGCTGGGAGGAAATGTTCGCCCCTGCCGTGGCTTGAAAGGGAAATTTAAAAGCTGCCCTAGTATATTACATGAGGCTAAAATCTTTGATCAATAATTTCTCTTCACAAAAAACGAAAAGGATGCAAATGATCAGAGATTGATTCTAAATACTTAATCCCCACTACAGCTGACAGAAATATTTCGCAAGCAGTATTTTTAAAGTTGCCACTGAACTGGTCCAAATTGCGGGAGGAATTTTAAAATGTATTTCATGGTATTCTCTACACGTTTGCAAAACTGAGACCAGTCAGTATGTCTGTGAAGATGGTGTGCAAAGACACGCAGCTTAGCAGCTTTGTTTATACAAATGAGTTTGGGACATTCTGGCAAGAGAGCAACGTTTTTAAAAAAGAATTTGAAAGATACTGTCAACACTAAAGGTCTTTTATTTACCTAAATATTTAATGAAATCTAATATGTCGGCACCCATATTTGTGACTTTAGAGGCCATGAAAGCCACTCCCCCAAATCAGTCCTAAAAAAATCCCTCTTTTCCTTTCTTCCCCATCAAAATTGCTACAGATCCTAAAACACCCACATTATTTTCTACGTAGGGTTAAAGCCTGAGCACATTTGGGGACTTTTTACCATGCAAATAATCTAGGCAGTTATTTAATTTCTGTAGATCTCAATTTCCACGTGTATTATGGAAGTTGTAACAGTTACCTTGATTAAATGACAAAATGGCATGGAGTTGACTAAACGCAGATCCTGGCATCCAATAATCCTCAGTAAATATGATGACTTTATCCTTAGTCCCCTGCCCCTCTCTCTCTACTTTCAAAAATTCAGTTGACATCTGGGAGAGGTAAAACCTCAGCCTCATTTTTTTGCTTAGTAAATGTTTTATTGCCATAAAAGATAAGTGCCCAAATGGTTCATTGAAAGGGATGAATATTTAGAAAGAAAATATACCCATGCAACCATCGAGCATATCAACAAACATCCCTAGAGCCCCAGAAACCTTTCCCTCCTCAAAGGCAGCCCCTGCACTGGCTGCACAGTCTGTTTTGCCCGTTTTTGAACCTCATGCGGCATCTACTCTTTTTTGCCTGGTTCTTCCCTTCAACATTAGATGTGTGCAATCTGAATTTTATTGTATGTGATAATTGTTCATTTTCATTGGCTGGAGTCTTTTATTACAACACTATGTCAAGACTGATTTGTGAATTCTTCTCTTGTGAACAGGTAGGGTGTTTCCAATTTTGGCTATCTTAAAAAATGCTACTATGGACATTCTTTTGATGTACAGAGTCCCCATTTCTCTGAGGTATGTATTTAAGATTGGAATTGCTGGCTCATAGGGTTACTGTATGTTCAGCTTTACTAGTTTTCCATAAAGAGTTTTCTAAGGGTTAACAATTTACACAGCTACTGGAAATGTGTGAGAATTCTAGTTCTTCCACTTTTTTATTACCAGTATTGAGGTTATTGGTTGTTAGTGTGTTGATTTGTTGAGAATGTATGTATGTATCTATATATTTATTATGTGTATAAATACATATTTATATGTGTATATGTTGATGCACATATATTTACACACATATATAACTATATGTGTATATAAATATATGCAATATATATAACATACACATATTCTCTTATTCTGATGGATGTATGGGGGTATCTATTTTAGTTTTAGTTTCCATTTTACTGATGGCTAAGGAGGTTGAACATTTGTTGTATGTTTATTATTTGTATCTGCCTTGTGAGTGCCTGTTCAAGTCTTCTTTATTAAATCTAGTTGTCTTCAAGTTTCTACTCCTTCTGATTTCAGTATTTGTAAGTTGTTCTCAAAAAATGTGTCCCTGCCACCCAAGTTTTCAAATTTATTTGCAAATTGTTCCTTATATTCTCTTACTAACATTTAATGTCTAAAACATCTTTTCATTCCTTATATTTGTAATTTTTGTTGTCCCTCATTGATTCAAGAGCAATAGGGGGGTTACTATGTGGGGATTTGTCCTTTATTATCTACCTTTTCCAGAATCTACTTTTGGATATGCTTATTTTCTCTATTGTGCACACAAATTTTTATTAACTTTTTTTCTTATATTATTTCCTTCCTTTCTACTTTTGGGGCTTTAATTTGCTAGTTTTCTAGATACTTAAATAATTTATTTTCAGCTTTTTTCTTTTCTAATACATGGCATGTAAAGCTGTAATTTCCCTCTAAGCATGGCTTTAGCTGCATCCCAAAATTTTTTGATATTTCGTATTCTATGTTTCTTATCCAAATATTTTTCCAATCAAGCAGTTATAGCACAGAATAAAAATACTCTGTGAAGTTACATGAGGTAATCTCCAGGATATATTGCCAAACTAAAAAAGCAAAATGTAAAAGAAACTACATAACGCTACTTTTGATATGAGAAAGAAGAGTAAATATAAATGTAGTTACAAATGTATATCTTATTTTTGTGGAAGCCACATTCACACAACAACAAAACTTTACAAAATTGCTGTGTACAGAAGATGGATTGGTGTATTGTGAAAGTGACATGAGAGAAGAAAGATTGTTGGAGTATATCTTGTTTATAGATTTCTTTTGGAAAAACGGTGATGTTTTACATATTCAAAACAAAATTAACCCAAAAAGGGTAGAAAAATTAAAATTCTTAAACTGAATGTTAATATAAACAAAAGAACTGACCTGTATATTAAGTAGGTTACATAACCATACTGAAGGGGGTAAAGGACTAACGCTGGATTAGCCTACTTGAGCTGCTGTAACAAAATACTACAGACTGGGTGGTTTTAGCCAATTTATTGCTGATAGTTCTGTACATTGGAAAGTCTCATATCAACATGCCGACAATGTAGGTTTCATTCTGAGGCCCCTCCTCTTGGCTTGTGGGCAGCTGGCATCTGGCTGTATGCTCACGTGATCTCTACTTGGTGCCGATATGGACAGAGAGAGCTCTAGGCCGTGTCTTCATGCAGCGACACTAATCCTATTTCATCAGGATGCCACCTTTATGACTTTACTTAACCTCAATTATACCCTAAACACCCTATGTTTTCTAAGTGATAAAGGTTAAATCACCAACAATGAGACAAGCTGATATCATACGTCTCCAGAAGTGAAGTTGAAATACAAAACCAAGGGTGCAGTATTTTTACCAAAAACTCACAAGGAAACACTCAGATAAACCCAAATTGAAAAAGATTCTACAAAGCAACTGGCCTATATGCTTCAAAATGTCATGAAGACAAAGAAAAATTGAAAAATTATTCCAGACTAAAGGAAGTTAAAGAGAATGACAGCTAAATGCAGTACATGATCCCAGATTGAACCTTGCTTAAGAAAAAAGTAAAAGCTGGGTGCAGTGGCTCACGCCTATAAACCTAGCACTCTGAGATGCGGAGGCAGCTGGATTGCCTGAGCTCACAAGTTTGAGACCAGCCCGAGCCGAGTGAGACCCTATCGCTAAAAATACCTGGGCATTGTGGCAGGGTCCTATAGTCCCTGCTACTTGGGAAGCTGAGGCAAGAGGATTACTCTAGCCCAAGAGTTTGAGGTAGCTGTGAGCTATGACTCCACAGCACTCTACTGAGGGCGAGAAAGTAGACTATGTCTCAAAAAGTAAATAAAACAAAATAAAGAACACATTAGCACAATTCAGCAAATTTGAATATGGACTATATATTGTATATTAACATTAAATTGGTCATCAATTTTCTATATTTATAATAGTTATTCAAAATAATGATCTTATTCTCAAGGGCTACATCCCATATTACTTAGGGATGGCAGGGCATCTTTAAGGGTGTCTTCAACTTACCCTTAAAAGTTTCAGCAAAAATAAGAATTATAATAATAGAAAGATAAAACAAATATAATGTATTAGTCATATGCCACCAAGAAACAGAACCAACAGGATGTGTAAAATATATACTCACAGATATATATTTATACATTTTAGATGTGTATATGTCATATATATAAAGATATATATTCATGCAGTTACAGAGTCTGACATGTCCAAAATCCATAGCATAGGTTGGCAGACTGGAGACCCAAGAGAGCTGACAATAGAGATGAAGTCCACAGGAAGTCTGCTGGAGATCACCCTCTTGCTTGGTCTTTGTGTTCCATTTATGCTTTCAACTAATCGGCAAGGCCCATCCACACTATGAAGAACAATCTACTTTACTAAAAGTTCATCCATTTAAATGTTAATCTCACCCAAAAAGCAGTCTCCAAGTTGACACAAAAAATTAACCAACACGTGTAGCAAAGTCTTAACAACTGGCGAATCCAGGTGAAGGGTATGTAAGGGTATATTGTACTATTCTTGCGACGTTTTTCTAAATTTGATTTTTTGCAAAATTAATAATTACCTTCAGATTGCCACTTGTATGCATTCTTTGATTCGGAAATAATCAAATGATGTTGCTAATTTTCCAAACATGAAATTTATCTTGCTGTGCTTTTTTTTTTTTTTTTTTTTTTTTTGAGGTTTAGCCACTCAAAAACTGAAAAATACCTCAAAGGTAAAATCAGCAGGAAATGGGTGGCTTATCTAGCTGTGTGTTTTGTTTTGTATTTTTTCCCTCTTTGGGGTCTTGTGCCTTTCAGTCATGGTTTCCGTGGTTCTCCCCAATGTCTTCAAACAGCTTTTGGGGTGTTTGTTTATTTGTGGATATTTTATTCATCTGTTATATTTATTCCTGGCAGGAGAGGTGGTCTGATACAATTTCCTTCATCACAGTAGAAGGTGCAAGTTGAGCCAGGCTACATTTTAACAAGAGGTGTTCCACTGAGATTAACCAGCAGAAAGCAATTCCCAAGGGAAAAGTAATATGCCATCCAGAATATAACTTTGAGGTCCCCAGGAAGCAAAAAGGCTCCTCTTATTTCTCTCTACCTCTCCACAGGTTTGCATATTGTGTGCTCTCAATAAGTGTTTGCTAAATTTATGAATAAAGGAAAGAATAATGGCAGCTTGACCTACCACACCAAGAGGGCAGGTATGACCTGTTTCACAAAGTAAGGCTTTCCAACCTAGGAAGACACCAGCTGTCAGCTGCCAACTAACATCTGGGCAGGAAGGCACCTGCCATCAGGAATGATAGATTTCATAAGGGTGACCCAACATGGGACAGGAACATGGCCTCATCAGCCTGAATTCAACATGAGAGTTCTTTCCAATAAGGAACGAATCTCTTTCTGACAAAGTGTTGCAACCATGAATCTACAATTTAGTTTCAGAGGAAAGGAGCCAGGTGTTATCCTTTTATTCTACAGCAAAAAGTGAACACTGGAAACAACCTAAATATCCTACAACAGAGTATTAGCCTGACAAATGAAATACAGCCAGATAATAAATTGTTATTCAGTTACTTTAAATAATTATGGGCAATAGTATTTAATAGTATGAAAAGCCATGATATATTACTAAGCAAAATGAGCCAGTTACAAGTAACTGAAAAGTATGATGGGTATTTTCTAAAATGCTATATAGACATAGAAAAGGGTTTTAAGTAGATATCAATATATTAATATGGGTATCATTAGATCCTAACTAATGAAAGTTTTCTTCTTTCACTAATCTCCAATGCATACATTTTTTTATAAAAATATTTCTACTTATGAATAGTAATTTTTAAAGATGCTACTGTGGGCACCTTTTGCTGGAAAGAAAATGTTCATTTTTGCATCTCTCTGAGGATTCTGACCGGTGGCCTGGAGTTGAGGGTTCTATGAGTGCTGATTAATGGGATGACGCCACCCTTTGCTGGCCACACTTCACTGTAATGGACAGGAAGTATGAGAAATGAGGAGAGAACCAGCCTGAGAAACCTGCCCTGCTGAGCCCAGCCTGGAGGAAGGGACAGGACTCTCTGGTCCCAGAGAACAGTAAAAGGCAGTCCCTCTGTTGTGACTCAGGCTGCTAATTACCGCCAGATACCATTAGCAATTACCTGATCTATAAATAGGGCAGGAAGGAGGAGGGCCCAGCTTGTGGATTGCTGCAGTTTCCTCCCTGTCACAATTGCTTAATGGGCTGCCCTGCTGAGATGGCTTCCCTTCTTCCTCCCTGTAGACATGTCCATTATTATTAGTGTAAGCAGTGGGCCTTGTGGCATAGTATCAACAATTTCAATCTGCATAATCTCTCTTCTAAGGAAATCTGCTCTACCACAACTGAGGAACAATCCACCTGAGGTTTCCAGGCAATCTCAAAAGATCTCTATTAAGGAGTTTGGAGTGTCCCGTGTCTCACCGACACCTTCTTCTCCAGGCGGCCCTTCTTAAAGATCTTCCCCTGCCAGCCTATACCCTCATGGACTGGGTTGATCTAATCTGCTTCTTTCTATCTGTGTGATCTTGGAAAAGTCAGTTAATTTCTCTGAGTTTCCACTTTGCCATCTGTAAAATATTCACAGTAGTAACTAACACTCATAGTCAACTTTATCATGCATTTATTGGCTTAATCCTCACTCCAGCTCCATGAGGTAGATAGCATTGGTTTAGTTCCAATGTTATTGATGAGAAGCCTGAAGCACAGACAGTATGGGATTTCCCCAAACTGTACCTACCTATTCGCTGCCACACTGTGCTCAGAACTAGATGGCCTTGCTAAGTTTGCTTCCCTAACACTATGCTAAACCACCTTTCTTTTTTTTTTTTAACATGTATTTATTTATTTATTTATTTTTGAGACAGAGCCTCAAGCTGTCACCCTGGACAGAGTGCGGTGGCATCGCAGCTCACAGCAACCTCCAATTCCAGGGCTCAAGCGAGTCTCCTGCCTCAGCCTTCCAAGTAGCTGGGACTACAGGCACCCGCCACAACGCCCGGCCATTTTTTTTTTGTTTGCAGCCACCATTGTTGTTTGGCAGGCCCGGGCTGGATTCGAACCCGCCAGCTCAAGTGTACGTGGCTGGCGCCTTAGCCCGTTGAGCCACAGGCGTCAAACCTAAACCACCTTTCTTAATAAAAATAACACTCAGCTTAAACCACTATTGTGAAGATTAAATAATACTTGAGTAAGTATCTGACAGAAACTTTACAAAAAATAATTGCTCAATAAATTATGCTAATTTGAATATAGTCATCTGCAATAGGACAAAGAAATTCTAGAAACAGCCAGAGAATTTAATTCCTAATAAAATCGTCAAGGCAAGTTCTCACTCCGTGGCAGCATCTTCCGAATCCTTGTCATAACCTTATTCGTAGATCAGCAGTTCTCAAAACACCATCTTAAGTCTCACCAAGCAATCTTTTTTATTATCATATTGGTTGTGGTTGGGAAAGAAACAAAGAAAAAAAAATTTTTTTTTTGAGACTGAGTCCCACTATGTCACCCTTGGTAGAGTACTATGGTGTCACAGCTCACAGCAACCTCAAACTCTTGGGCTTAAGTGATCCTCTTGCCTCAGCCTCCCAGTAGCTGGAACTACAGGTGCCTACCATGACGCCCGGCTATTTTGTTGTTGTTGTTGTTGTCATAGTTGTTATTGTTGTTTAGCAGGCTGGGGCCAGGTTTGAACCCACCCTAACCGCTGAGCTATGGACACTGAGTCCAAAGCAAATTTTTAAATTTTTTTTTTTTCAGACAGACTCTCACTTTGTTGTCCTTAGTAGAGTGCTATGGCGTCACAGCTCACAGCAACCTCAAACTCCTGGACTCAAGTGATTCCCTTGCCTCAGCCTCCCAAGTAGCTGGAACTACAGGTGCCTGCCACACGCCCAGCTATTTTTTAGAGATGGGGTCTCACTCTTGCTCGGGCTGGTCTCGAACCTGTGAGCTCAGGCAATCCACCCACGTTGGCCTCCCAGAGTGCTGGGATTACAGGTGTGAGTCACTGAGCCCAACCAAAATTTTTTTTTTTGTAGCCCACAAATGAAGGCAAGATCCAGGACAGCTGAAATCTCTCAAGGATGCTTTTGTGTTGTGTTTGTCTTTGCTGGGGTCCCCAGGATGCCCCCTAAGTGGGTTTTGTGATGAGCCATAGCCTTCCTCCCCTCACACACAGAGCTGGGGAGAAGCAAACAGGAGGACAGCCAGAAATTCAACCGGGGTCCCTGGCAGGTAAGGTTACAAGAGAAGAGCACACCCCAAACTGTCGCTGGCTGGAATGGGTCACATGGAGGTAGCTCACTGCTTTAGGTCCCAACAGGACAGTCTAGACAGGACCACCGACAAGTGCATCACATTTCAGGTAGACGTGGAGACTGAGGAAGCTGTTGCTTCGTAACTGTGACAAGACCTTACCTTCCAACTAATTAGTTCTTACCCCTAACAATGCCCATCTCAATCCACTTATTGCACAATAAGACGGGGAAAGGGGTGAGGAAGGGAAGGGGAGGGAGAGGGTGGGGGGAGAGACGATAAAGGGTGAGATCACACTTGTGGTGCATATGTGAAGGGTCAGGAGAAATCTTCTAAATACGGA
>CAUYRH010059285.1:0-26863 GCA_963574655.1 Perodicticus potto
TCTGTCTCAAAAAAAAAGAATATCAATTGAATCCAGGAGTTTGAGGTTGCTGTGAGCTATGATGATGCCATGGCACTCTACCCAGGGTGACAGAATGAGACTCTGTCTCAAAAAAAACTTCAAAAATTAGCAGGACGTCGTGGTGCACGCCTGTAGTCCTGCTCAGGAAGATAAGGATTACTTGAACCCAGAAGGTTGAAGTTGTGGTGGGCTATGACCAAACCATTGCACTCCAACCTGGGCAACAGAGCAAGACCTTCTGTCATGTACATTAAGATCATCGTATTAAATAAAAACCAGAAAGGAATTGAGTGTTGATCAGATGTGGAGAAACTGGAACTTTGGGGACTGCTGATGGGAATGTAACATGGTGCAGCCCCTGTGGAAAATTTTTTGGTTCAAAATGCTAAATATATATTACAATATTACCCAGCAATTTCTCTTCTCGGAAAATATGCAAAAGAATTGAAAACAGAAACTCAAACAAATGCTTATACACGGCAGTTCACTTTGGTAATACTCACAATTGCCAATAGGTGGAAATAAGCCGTGTACATCAGCAGATGAATGGATTAACAAAATGTTGTATATACATGCAATAAAATAGTGTTCAGCATAGAAAGGAGTGAGGCTTTGTAATATATGCTACCACGTCGCGCTGAGTGAAATAAGTCAGACACAAAAGAACAAATAGGACTCTACTTGTAGAAAAGCTATCTAGCCTAAGCAATGTATAAGATATCCAGAAAATGGAATGGTGGTACCAGGGTCTGTAGGGAAAGAATAATGAGAGCGTATTGCTTAGTGGGTACTTAGTTTCAATTTGGGGTGACAAAAGAAAATCTGAAGAGGGATGGTGGTGATGACTGTACAACACTGTGAATGTACTTGATGCCAACAAATTGTATATATATATATACTTTTTTTTTTTGACAGAGTCTCACTATGTCACCCTCAGTAGAGTACTGTGTTGTCACAGCTCACAGCAATCTCAAACTCTTGGGCTTAAGAGATTGACTTGCCTCAGGGTCCCAAACAGCTGGGATTACAGGCGCCCTCCACAACGCCTGGCTATATTTTTGTTGCAGTTGTCACTGTTGTTTAGCCTGCCTGGGGCTGGTTCAAACCCATTATCCTCAGTGTATGTGGCCAGCGCCCCACCCACTGAGCTACGATTGCCACCCAAATTGTATAATTTAAAATAGTTAAAATGGTCACTTTTATGTCGGGTATGCTTTAACACAATTAAAATAATTAAAACAACAACAAAAAATAAGGTGGAACTGGAAAAGTAAAGACAGCCAGCTTTGGCTCGATGTCCATACTACAGTGGGTATGTGGAGCCAGCCACATACACCGAGGCTGGCGGGTTGGAGCCTGGCCGGGCCTGCTAACCAACAATGACAACTGCAACAAGAAAATAGCCGGGGGTCGGCGCCTGTGGCTCAACGGACTAAGGCGCCAGCCACGTACACCAGAGCTGGCGGGTTCAAATCCAGCCCGGGCCGGCCAAACAACAATGACGGCTGCAACCAAAAAAAAAAAGAAAAAGAAAATAGCCGGGCATTGTGGCGGGCGCCTGTAGTCCCAGCTACTTGGGAAGCTGAGGCAAGAGAATCAGTTAAGCCCAAGAGTTTGAGGTTGCTGTGAGGTGACATGCCACTCACTCTATGGAGGGTGACATAGTGAGACTCTGTCTCAAAAAAAAAAAAACATACAACCAGCTCTTCCTTCCTTCCATCCTTACTTCCTTCTTTTTTTTTTTTTTTGTTTTTTTTTTTTCTGCAGAGTCTCACTATATTACCCTCGGTGGAGTGCCGTGGCATCACAGCTAATAGCAACTTCCAACTCCTGGGCTCAAGCAATTCTCTTGCCTCAGCCTCCCTAGTAGCTGGGGACGCCCGCCACAACGCCCGGCTATTTTTTTGTTGTAGTTGTCCTTGTTGTTTAGCTGGCCCGGCCCCGGCGTATGTGGCCAGTGCCCTAACCACTGAACTATGGGTGCTGAGTCACCTACTTTCTTTCTGTAGAGGATCTAGTTGGCCATGTAGTACACACAGCCTGAAATATTTACCATTATGCCATTTACAGAAAACGTTTGCCAATCCCTGATCTAGAAAATGAAATGAAATGCATAGGTAAATAAGACCAAATTCAGGGAGGATGCAGTGAACAGCATGTGAGTGACACTCACCCTGTGCTGAGTGTAGGGTACTATAAAGAACAGAGCGATCTTGGCTTGGTGCTGGTAGTACAGTGGTTACGGCGCCGGTCACATGCACCGAAGCTGGAGAGTTGGAGCCCAGCCCCAGCCAGCTAAACCACAATGACAACAATAACAAAAAAATAGCCAGACATTGTGATGAGTGCCTATAGTCCCAGCTACTTGGGAGGCTAAGGCAAGAGAATTGCTTAAGCCCACGAGTTGGAGGTTAAAGAGCAACATAGTGAGTTTATGTCTCAAAAAGAAAAAAAAAAAAAACAAGAACAGAGCAATCTGGCTCAGCACCTGTAGCACAGTGGTTAGGGCACCACCCACATGCACCAAGGCTGGCATGTTACAACCCAGCCCGGGCCAGCTAAACAACAATGACAGGCTTGGCGCCTGTGGCTCAATGGGCTAGGGCGCCGGCCACGTATACCTGAGCTGGCGGGTTCGAATCCAGCCGGGGCCACCAAACAACAATGACGGCTGCAACCAAAAAAAAAAATGGCCGGGCGTTGTGGTGGGCACCTGCAGTCCCAGCTACTTGGGAGGCGGAGGCAGGAGACTCACTTGAGCCCAGGAATTGGAGGTTGCTGTGAGCTGAGATGCCATGGCACTCTTTCCAGGGTGACAGCTTGAGGCTCTGTCTAAAAAAAAAATAAAAAATAAAAAAATAAACAACAATGACAACTACAATAACAACAACAACAACAACAAAAATAGCCAGGAGTTGTGGCAGGTGCCTGTAGTCCCAAATACTCGGTAGGCTGAAGCAAGAGAATTGCTTAAGCCCAAGGGACTGAAGTTGCTGTGAGCTATGATGCCACAGCACTCTACCGAGTGTGACATAGTGAGACTTTGTCTCAAACTGAATAAATAAATAAATAAACAAACAACCTGGGCACTGTGGTGGGTACCTGTAGTCCCAGCTATTTGGGAGGCTGAGGCAAGGGGATCACTTGAACCCAAGAGTTTGAGGTTGATGTGAGCTGTGACACCAGGGCATTCTACCAAGGGCAACAAGTGAGACTCTGTCTCAAAAAAAATAAAATAAAATAGATATTAACTTCTATGGGTTTTTTTCTTCAGGTGTTCCACTTTACCCAAAAAATGCCCAACATTTTATAATTGTATTTTAGTATATCAAGTCTGTATCTATATGCCTGATGTCTTAAAAGGCAGTTAATAAAAATGCACTAGTTTCCAGAAATCCTATATGACTGCCAAAGCAGATGAACTGTGTCAGTAATCCAAAGGTCACAAGTCTCCCCCACCCTCTAGTTAGATGGTCACTAATAAGTCAATTTTTTACCCCTTTGCCAAAATGTTTTCTTAGTTAAGAACCTTCCCGGAGAATCATCTCTTACGGAAAAAGCAAAGCTCCAACCCTTGGACCCTGAGATGATTAAGGTAACTGTTTTACTTGATAAACCATGAAGGAGGTTAGAAAAGGCAATATTTACCTCTTGATACCTTTGTGCACATTAAAAGTGGACAAGGGTCCCAAGGGACGGCTTGACTGTGTACCTCTGCCAATGGGGCTGGGCAGCACTTCACAGGGAGCCCTGCTGGTGCTACAGAAAGATGACATTTTCAACAAGTTCCTCCAGATCCTCCCAATAACAAAGCCAATGAGCCTATCACAGATAGCCATCGTAATGAAGAGCTACGCTACCTAAGTTCAAATTTCAACTCCGCTGCCCCAGCTGTGTAACACTGGCAACACAATCTTGGTTTTCACCTCTCTGTGACTCAGTCTCTTCATCTATAAAATGGGAATAATAATAGTGCTTACTTCATAGGTTTTGTTTTTCAAGTATCAATTATTATCAGTGGCTCCAACACAGAAGCCCTCTAGAAAACCAAGGTCTTCACTCATCTCTTCCTGACAAGGAGTCCTCAGTCTTTCCTATGGTCTGTTATTTTAGTGACTCCACATTCCTCACCACGTGGAATAGTATAAACTTCCATCTCTGTGGACATTCTTTCTTCCATCCAACCCCATGGAGTCCTTTGTGAGATGTAATAACTTCAGCCTCAGGTAAGGTCGACTCTTCATTTTCAAGAAGGATGAATAGAAAAGAAGTTTATTATTAAAATTATCTATCTATTACTGCATACCCAAGCTAGAGGTCTCCACAGCTGAAAATGAGACCATACGTGCCCTTAGATCTTTCAAGGGTCTCAAGGTCTGGGAACCCTTGTTGACTAATCTGATATTTCTCTGGCTCAGAAACTAGACATGTGGCTATTTGGATAAGAATCAATACCAATAACTGTCAATACTCAAGAAAACTAAAAGCAGGTGGGGCAGATTTGTTGAAGAATTGACTGTGAAAAGCCAACTGTTTTAGAGGAGCTTCATTAGAGATTGAGATTTTTGTACTTACTTATCAGAGAGCTAATCATGGCATTATTTCAAACCTCTTCAGTAAACGTGTCTTTTTTTTTTTTTTGGACTGATGAAGGGTCAAAGATCCGTTTGGGTTAATGGATTCATTCTGATGAAAAGAGAAACCTCTCAGAAAGTAGTCTCACTTGCCTTAAAAGCTTTCTAGCACTACATCAGAGTGAATTATAAATAAGTTGTGTCTGTTGGGCTGCCATGTTCTCAACAACGAAAAAGAAAACTTATGCTGTTTCCATATTCCCATTTACAAAACACAGACATGGCTGGGTGCGATGGCTCGTGCCTATAATCCTAGCACTCTTGGAGACCAAGGCAGGAGGAGCACTTGAGCTCAGGAGTTCAAGACCAGAGTGAGCAAGAGACCCCATCTCTACTTAAAAAAAAAACAAAGAAAGAAAACAAAAAGAAAAATTAGCTGGACATTGTGGTGAGTACCTATAGTCCCAGATCCTCAGGAGGCTGAGGTACGAGACTCACTTGAACCCTGGAGTTTGAGGTTGCTGTGAGCGAGGCTGAGGCCAGGGCATTCTGGCCAGGGGCAACAGAGTCAGATTTTGTCAAGGAAAGGAGGGGAAAGGAAAATGCAACCAGGTCTGTTTTGAGTTTTGGATTCCTTTGCCCTAGAAGAGATAACAATGTTTTGTGTATTCCCTACACTTTCTTTTGGGAAGACCTAGCTCATCCAAACAAATGATGTTAAAGTTTTTTTGTTTTTTGTTTTTTTTTTTTGAGACAGAGCCTCAAGCTGTCACCCTGGATAGAGTGCGGTGGCATCACAGCTCACAGCAACCTCCACCTCCTGGGCTCAAGTGAGTCTCTTGCCTCTGCCTCCCAAGTAGCTGGGACTACAGGCGCCCACCACAACGCCCAGCCATTTTTTTTTTTTTTTTTTGGTTGCAGCCGTCATTGTTGTTTGGCGGGCCCAGACTGGATTCGAACCCGCCAGCTCAGGTGTACGTGGCTGGCGCCTTAGCCCCTTGAGCCACAGGCACCGAGCCGATGTTAAAGTTTTTATACTTCCAAGGAAGCTTTATTCCCCTGCACTCTCAAATATTGCTGGATCCTTGCAATACTGGGAGAGCAGAATGAGGTTCTAAGTAGAAGGGACACCTACACCAGCTTCCTTACAGTACCTGGGGTATCAAAGAGGGTGCTGGGCCCAGAGATGGACCAGAGCCTAGGGAATACCAATAAGGCCTTCCATAGCCAAACTTGTACAAGTTAGAAATGACCTTGGTGAAGGATACCTCTGCAGTCTTCCAGGAGCCCACCAGTGAAGGACCAGGACATGATAGGAGACTTGAGTAGTGGGAGGAATGGATTAATACTGGTGACCACTGTGGTTCAAAGACCCAGGTCCCTATCATGTCCATAAGCCAATGGCAGGTGAATGATTTATATTGAATTATTTATCATCCTTGGCAAATTGAAATTCAGAAGTAGATTCAATTTTATTTAAAAAAATCCAAACAGGGGCGGTGCCTGTGGCTCAGTGAGCAGGGCACCCGCCCCATACACTGAGGTGGCGGATTCAAACCCAGCCCTGACCAAACTGCAACAAAAAAATAGCTGGGCATTGTGGTGGGCACCTATAGTCCCAGCTACTTGGGAGGCCGAGGCAAGAGAATCGCCTAAGCCCAAGAGCTGGAGGTTGCTGTGAGCTGTGATACCACAGCACTCTACCAAGGGCAACAAAGTGAGACTCTGTCTCTAAGAAAAAAAAATCAAAACAGGCCGGGCATGGGGGCTCATGCCTGTAATCCTAGCACTCTGGGAGGCCTAGGCGGGTGGATTGCTTGAGCTCATGAGTTTGAGACCAGCCTGAGAAAAAGAAAGACCCCCGTCTCCACTAAAAAATAGAAAAACTGACGCAAGAGACTCGCTTGAGCCCAAGTTGGAGGTTGCTATGAGCTATGATGCTATGGCACTCTACCCAAGGTGATAGCTTGAGATTCTGTCTCAAATAAATAAATAAATAAATAAATCAAAACAAAGTGACAATTTGTTATAGAAAAGTTCATAGCTATTATACACTATTTTACTCCCTCACAACATGGCAATAATAATAATATCCATCTCAAATTATTGGCATGGCAAAATAAGATATACTGTGTAGAATATAAAGCGTGCTTCAAATATTTCCTATGCTATTACAGACACCCTTAGACATGGTTAGCATGGACTGGCCTTGCCTAGATGGAGTGCTAACTAACCACTTGCCCCTCCATCTCTTTCTCCTTTGCAGTCAAGTAAGAGAAGGCTCAGTTTACTGCAGCCAGGAGGAGTTGTATGAATGTCGGGAATAGACATCAGCTGGAGGTGCAAACCCGGACAACACGGGGAGGAGTTCTATCAATGTCAGGAAAAGAAGATAGACCCATGGCCAAGCCTCTCTCCTCTTTTGAAATTTGCCTCCCCGGCCAGACGCAGTGGCTCATGCCTATAATCTTTGCACTCTGGGAGGACGAGACCGGTGGATTGCTTGAGGTCAGGAGTTTGAGACCAGCCTTAGCAAGAACGTGACCCCCATCTGTAAAAATAGCCAGGCGTTGTGGTGGGCGCCTGTAGTCCCAGCTACTTGGGAGGCTGAGGCAATAGAATCACTTGAGCGCAAGAGTTTTTTGAGGTTACTGTGAGCTATGATGCCACAGTACTCTACCAAAGGTGTCAAAGTGAGACTCTGTCTCAAAAAAACAAAAACAGGGCGGCGCCTGTGGCTCAGTGGGTAGGGCGCCGGCCCCATATACCAAGGGTGGTGAGTTCAAACCCGGCCCCAGCCAAACTGCAACAACAACAAAAAAATAGCCGGGCGTTGTGGCGGGCGCCTGTAGTCCCTACTCAGGAGGCTGAGGCAAGAGAATCGCCTAAGCCCAGGAGTTGGAAGTTGCTGTGAGCTGTGTGACGCCACGGCACTCTACCCAGGGCAATAAAGTGAGACTCTGTCTCTACAAAAAAAACAAACAAACAAAAAAAAAAAAACCCAAAAATTTATGTTCCCTCCCCACACCAACACCCAAGGCTAGCATAAGGCCATAGAGCAGAAGCTTCACCTCACACCAACTAAATCAGAGTCTCTGGGAGTAAGGCCTGAGCAGTACTAACTTAAAAAATCTTCCCGGTGATTCTGATGTGCAACCAGATGGAGAATCTGATTTGGGGGATGCTTAGACAACATTAATAGCTTTAAAGACCTGTACAGATAGGACATTAAGGGAAGGATTTGAAGCAGGTTGAATTTTCAAGCAAATAGTGTAAGATTCCTATTGGCTTTGTTATGAGTTTCATTTGTAAAATACATACCAATGAAAGAGTTTTGTTAGGTCATGTCTATTTTTCTAGTCCGAGGAAATTGATTTAACCTTATTTTTGCACACACAAACACTCCCCTCACACACACATGATTCTTAAACCTTTCTGTGGTTTTTGTTTGTTTGTTTTTAACATTTCTCTTACAATGCACTCTAGGAATAATCTCTGAAGTTACTGTGACTTTTCAGCATGATTATAGTGAATGCAGAAATCTTGCCAAACAATGAAGGAAGTTATATTTGACCTAAAAGCCGCCACTGTGACTCTCTTGGAAAAATTATATTGAAGGGGAGATGATTTAAAATTTTGACTCTAGGGTGGTGCCTGTGGCTCAGTGAGTAGGGCGCCAGCCCCATATGCCAGAGGTAGCAGGTTCAAACCCAGCCCTGGCGAAAAACTGCAAAAAAAAAAAACAAATAAAACTTTGACTCTAAGACTAAGAGGGACAATCCTGAATTACTTAAATTGATTATAGTTAATCAGATAATACACAGCATTTTTTTGTTAGTTTGAGACAGAGCCTCAAGCTGTCGCCCTGGGTAGAGCTGTGGCATCACAGCTCCCAGCAACCTCTAACTCCTGGGCTCAAGAGATTCTCCTGCCTCCGCCTCCAAGGTGGCTAGAACTACAGGCACCTGCCACAACCCCCGGCTATTTTTTGGTTGCAGCCCTCATTGTTGTTTGGTGGGCCCCGGGCTGGATTCGAACCCACCAGCTCAGGTGTATGTGGCTAGTGCCTTAGCTGCTTGCGCCATAGGCGCTGAGCCAATATAGAGCATTTAGATGAATATCTAAAATATGAAAATATACTTCTCTTCTCAGAATTTTAGTAAATGTTCTATAACCAATTTTTAGAAGTAACTAAGGGATGTCTTAATTAATGAAACTTTTTGTACTGGAAATAATCACTCTCTGATACCCTTCAGAACTAACCTTCATAGCTTCAGTTGCACAAGAGGAAGTTGCTTAAGAACATTTAAGCAAGTCACCCAGTGCTCCAAAGGTAGGAACTGGCGGAATGGGGATTGACCCCAAATCTACCTGATTCAAAGTTCACACTCTTGACCATGAAGCTCTAGGTCATTCTGACTTTCTGAACAACAGCATCACAGCTCTTTTGCTCCTTTCAAAGTCTTATCTCACCCAACCCAATCCCTGCTTTAAACAGGAGTTTCAAACTCAAAGACCTAAAGGAGCCAGGCTGGTGACATAAATGAGTTAATTTGGGTCACCTATAAGAAAAACAAGTCACATTGTTCCACATTGTGTAACCTGGATAACTGCTCAGCCTCAACCAGTTATTGTGCTGAGAGAAGTTAATCCTAGTAGCACCAGTTCCCTAATTTGGTAACAGAAGCCAGAAATCTGGATTTTTGTGAGAAATACCCCAATTTTTAAATGTTGACTATAAATGTATTTGCTCTTTAAAAAAGAAATTACATGGGATAACCCTGAACAGGCTAAACTGCGTGAGCCATATAGTTAGGGAGAAAAAAGGAGGTATCTATATCCCTATCTTTCAGTTTCTGATAGACATCAGCTGTTTTAGGTGCAAACCCCGACAAACACAGTAAGAGAAAGGGACAATGTCCACAAGTCTTTTTCAGGAAAAAAAAAAGTCAGCTTATAAATTAATCAGAGTCTCACCTTATACACATACCATGAAAGAGGTTCTCCTAACCTTCCTAATGCTGTGACTCTTTAATACAGGAAAATAGGAAATGGTAGTTAAATGTACCTTTATTTACAAAGTATCCATCACAAAATTTTAGGAACAGGTAGAGAATGTTTTGTACATACTTTGTAAAATTTTGTAATGATACTTTGTAAATAAAGGTACAGTGAGCTACCATTTCCTATATTCCCTATGTGTGGTGACTTTTGGGACACCCTGTACTGTGTACCAATTACTGCAAATATGAATAGCATATAAAATTTACAAACATCTCCTTTGACAACAAATTCACTGGAGCAATTTAAAGCCAAATCAAAATCAACAAATTCCTTTATGGCAAAAGCTCTCTTGTCTGTAGCTAACCGAGGAGGCATTATCAGGTTTGGAGGTAAATTTTTGTTTTTCTCCCCAGGAATGACAATTTAAATGAAAAATCCTCGGGTTGAATTACAGCAAAAAGGAACGAATTCCTATTTTCTAAAATCTCTCTTTACCTCTGGCTCTCAGATCTCCTAACTAGAGATAGGGATGGAATGTAGATGTGGACAAGGAGTCCGAGCACCAGAATCTATTCAATGGATGCACGTCTAAGCATATGACTTTTAAAAAGACAAGTCCCAACATCACTCAATGGAAAAAGAGACTTATAATTTAACCCCTGGGCCTCAAAATAAGTACTGAGCCAATAAGTGTGTCTCGATTTCATTTACACCAGCCACTCGCATTAGTCTCTTTTTGTTTTCTCCTCTAAACTACACATAATTTTTATTTATTTTATTTATTTATTTTTTTAGAGACAGATTCTCACTCCCTTTGTCACCCTCAGTAGAGTGCCAAGGCGTCACAGCTCACAGCAACCTCCAGCTCTTGGGCTTAGGCGATTCTCTTGCTTGGGCCTCCCGAGTAGTTGGGACTACAGGCGCCTGCCACAATGTCCGGCTATTTTTTGGTTGTAGTTGTCATTGTTGTTTGGCGGGACCAGTCTGGATTCAAACCCGCCGGCTCTGGTGTATGTGGCTGGCGCCTTAACCACTTGAGCTACAGGCAACGAGCCATAAATGGCCCGGATTTTCTATGATTGATTCATATTTTAAAAATCTATAAAACTGCAATACCTGCATTTACTTTGCTAGGCGATTAGAGATGCCGTGTTTTCCAAGGTGAAGCTTTAATTGAAACTTTTAAAGGTAGAAATCATGGCAGAAGATCAAAGAATGAGAAATAGGTTGTAAGCTGTGGTCAGTTCTACATCAATAGCCTGCAGCCGCCTCCTCCTTCTATTTCTAGATAAAAACCCATTAATTCCCACTCCCTTCTGTGCTAACATTCATTTCAAGAAAAATATGCCTAGCGCATACATGCGGTTCATACTGTGAGGGGCAGAAGTGTGGAAACACCCCGAACAACTGAAATAGTTCTGTTCAACACCACTGTGCCTCTGGCACCTCTGCCCCTCCTCCATTCACCTACAGGGTGCTTAGGAGGCCCCCCGAGGTGACTTATCATTCCCTTTACTGCCTGGGGTGGAAAGAAGATCAGATAAGGGCACATAAAAGGGTTATACAGTGACCAAGCATTTCCCAAACAGGGTACAAGCATTTCTAACTCTGAGCTCATGGTAACAACCTGAAACCTACAAAATAAAAAAATAAAAAAAAATAACCTGATGCCTACAAAGCCCCTGTATTTTTCCATACAATTTGAGCAAAAGATTCCCATGGGGTAGATTTTTATCTGTTACATTCTTAAATTTGCTGATTTTGGAGAAATCAGTGTTTTCTGGAAGGAGTGAAAGCACTGAGGCACAGGATTAAATATGACCATTCCAAAATGTGACTCCTACCACTGTATACTTTAAACTAAAAAGTAAAGTATACATGCAAATTATTAAGTTAGATAAAGTCTGTACGAATCTGTGAAGCCAGAACCAGATCAAGAAACAAAATATCACCAGCATCCCAGCAACTCTCACCGTGATCCTTTTGTTCATTCTCATCCCCAAGAGTAACCAATATTCTGACTTACAAGCACATAGATTCATTTTTGGAAATATATTTTGAGTAAACTGAATTGTCTTTTATGTACTTAGCTCCAGATAAAATCTGCAGATATGTATTGGATCAACCTACTTTTCCCAGACTTGACTACTTGGCTATGCTGAGTCCTACATAGGAAATACCATTTTGGAACTAAAGACCCCAGATTTAGAAGCAGGAGGATCACTTGAGACTACGAGTTTGAGACCAGCCCAGGCAATATAGTGAGACTCCTGTCTCAAAACACTAACAAATTAGTTGTGAAATCTAGAGGGCATCACTTCCCCATTTTGGTCCTAAATTCCTTCTTTGTAAAATATGTACATTAAACAAGAAAAGCTATAAATTCTCTTCTTTTTTTTTCAAGACAGAGCCTCAAGCTGTCACCCTGGATAGAGTGCTGTGACATCACAGCTCACAGCAACCTCCAATTCCTGGGCTCAAGAGAGTCTCTTGCCTCTGCCTCCCAAGTCGCTGGGACTGCAGGCGCCCGGCACAACTCCCGGCCATTTTTTTGGTTGCAGCCGTCATTGTTGTTTGCCGGGCCGGGGCTAGATTCGAACCCGCCAGCTCAGGTATACGTGGCTGGCGCTTTAGCTCATTGAGCCACAGGCGCAGAGCCTATAAATTCTCTTCTGAAAGAATATGCTCATCATAATGGAATTATCAAGGATGTATACTTCCAACTATATATCACTTCTGGTTATATTTATTTAATGCTGTACCTACTTATCTTCCAAAACAAGTATTTATTAAGTCATCGCACATGTTATAATAAGTATGAGCACATCCAGGGTTCCTGCCTGTATACTGTTTCCAGTTTTCTTCTAGCTAACTCAAACAAAAAAATTAAATGGTTAATAAGGGAGGGGGGAACAATAGGACTAATTATATACAGATCACTGGATGACAATTCTCAAAGGAACACAAACCCAAGAAAATAGAGGAACTCATTTAACAGGACAGACTGCCCTAGCTAGAACTGCAAAGTAGAGGAAGTTGCTCTTTAGAGCACCGAGTTTAAACGACTTTCACTTTTCCCCTACTTAACGGGAGCTCTTTCTCTTCCTAAAGTCCTCAGTACCCTGATCCCTCCCTGTCAAAAACCTATCAAGATGGTGGCTCACACCTGTAATCCTAGCACTCTGGGAGGCCAAGGCAGGTGGATTGCCTGAGACCAGAGCCTGACCCAGAGCAAGACCCCATCTCTAAAAATAGCTGGGCGTTGTGGCTGGCGCCTGTGGTGCCAGCTACTCAAGAGACTGAAACAAGAGAATGGCTTGTGAACAGGAGTTGGAGGTTGCTGTGAGCTGTGACTCCAGGGCACTCTACCAAGGGCGACGGGTGAGACTCTGTCTCAAAAAAAAAAAATCTATTAAGTTTATTCTCATTAATGGTTCTCAAGCCTAGATGATCTCTTTCACAGAAGTATTTACACTTACCAAGACATTTTCTTTTTTTTTTTTTTTTTGAGACAGAGCCTCAAGCTGTCACCCTGGACAGAGTGCTGTGGCATCACAGCTCACAGCAACCTCCAATTCCTGGGCTCAAGCCAGTCTCCTGCCTCTGCCTCCCAAGTAGCTGGGACTACAGGCGCCCGCCACAACGCCCGACCATTTTTTGGTTGCAGCCGTCATTGTTGTTTGGCGGGCCGGGGCTGGATTCGAACCCGCCAGCTCAGGTGTCCGTGGCTGGCGCCTTAGCCCGTTGAGCCACAGGCACCGAGCCAAGACATTTTCATTTTAAGGAGTGAATCTCACTTTAAATTCCACATTATCAGAGTCAGGAGAGCAGGTCTTTTTTTTTTTTTTTGAGAAAAAGTTTCACTTGGTCACCCTGGGTAGAGTGCCGTGGCACAAGTGCTCATAAGCACAGAGCTCACAGCAACCTCAAACTCTTAGGCTCAAGCAATTCTCTTGCCTCCGCCTCCTGAGTACCTGGGACTACAGGCGCCCACCACAACGCTCGGCTATTTTTATTTTTATTTTTTTATTATACTTTTTTCTATGTATTTATAGCATGCAAACTACAAGGATGGAGAGAGAAAGTGGCAGGGGTTTGGGATTAAGGAAGACATGAGCGGATAGTATAAGAGCTGGGAGAGTACAATTTTTAGAAGGTCCTCTAGTGCCATGGGGTCAGAACCATAGCTGGGAACCCCAGGATCTCTTGGTGCTACTTCTGTTTGCTCCACTCTCAATCAGAGAAAAGGAGTAAATGCAGAATGGGTTCAGAAGCCTTCTAACATTTCCTTCAGCTCCTTCTTTGGAGCCAAGGGGATTTAGAAAATTCATTCCCCAATAGCCTCTCACCCATGACCTGAAGGTCAACAGCCGCACTATGCACTTTTAGGGGCGGAGGGGCATCCAAATTATTAGTCTTCATTATTATGATTAAGAGAAAGACAGGATCCATGTAAGTAGTACCATTGCTTACAACAGATCTTCAATACCAGACAGTGGCCCCAAAATATGTTACCAGAATTTCTTCCTTCAGTAGGTCCTTGGTCTCAGGAATCCCAAGAATGGTCGACGGACCACAGATCAGTGGTATGATAGGGTTTTATTAGACAGAAAGGAATACAGAAGGAATAAGTAAGCACCAGAGCTTCTGGCAAAGAGGAAGACCCAAGTCAGAAGTCGCCCAGCTATTTGTAGAGACGGGGTCTTGCTCTTGCTCAGGCTGATCTGGAACCTGTGAGCTCAGGCAATCCACCTGCCTCAGCCTCCCAGACTGCTAAGATTACAGGCATGAACCACTGCGCCCAGACCAAGCAGGTCCTTTCTTAAACAAGGAACAATTGAAATCGTCCTTTGCAGGTAACCATGAGAGCAAACTTCTCTCTCAACATGGGTGGCCACTATTTATTGAGCACTTACTATGGGCCAACATTGTGCCAAGCCCTTTACATACATCATCCCATTTATTTCTGCAGGCAGTGTCATTATTTTTATTTTTATTTCACGGATGTAGAAACTGTTAGTATTTAACCCAATGGCACTTAAATCCCATCTAAATCCATCCCATTAGGTTTTGCAGCAGTTACCAGACAAAAGCAAAAGTAGAAATTAGAGGCCAAAGTTCCCTGAGCAGACCCTGGAAAGGAACTCATTCTTCTGGATCTTGGTTCTGGAAGTCTGAGAGGAAGACAGCCCTTCCTTTTTGTGCCATTGGCATGATCATCCTTCCTCCTCTGTGCTAGACCTTTTCAGATGCTGCGTTGTTCTCTTTTTTTCTTTCTTTCTTTTTTTTTTTTTTGAGACAGAGTGTCACTATGTCGCCCTCAATAGAGTGCCATGGTGTCACAGCTCACAGCAACCTCAAACTCTTGGGCTTAAGTGATTCTCTTGCCTCAGCCTCCCAAGTAGCTGGGACTACAGGCGCCCACCACAATGCCTGGCTTTTTGTTGCAGTTGTCCCCCTTGCTGTTTAGCTGGCCCAGGCTGGGTTCGAGCCCACCAGCCTCAGTGTATGTGGCCAGCGCCCTACCCATTGAGCTACGGGCGCTGCTCTGCATTAATGTTTTCATGGCCCCATTAATTAAATAGCCACTAGACTCTAAAGATGCACTGAAATACTACTCTGCAGGCCAGTGGAAGAGCCAGTGGCCCTGACTTAAAGCTCTGCTAACTAAGACATTTTGGAAGCTTCTGGAGCCAAGAGGACTTCAGCTGCAAATCAATGGCAGCTTCTGTGCATCCTAACAGGACATAAAACATCTAACACGTACTTCCCCCTGGAGACAAGCACCAACCATTTTCTCCTGACTATCAGAAGATAGTGTCGCAGAGTTACTCCAAAGGAGGCTGTTTTATACTATTTTTAGATTACAAAGCCCTGAGACTTTTTGAAGATCCATTTACTTACCAAGTGTTCTAAATACCGTGCTCAAAAAGAGAACACAGCTTGGTAACACAGCATTTAACACCTGGGGTATGTCCAGTGATTCCCCAGGGATATGAAGCAATACTGCGAAAGTGCTCAATACCAAATGAATTCAAAACCTAGTTACAGGTACCCACAGTGCTTGGGGTGGAAGTGGATGTCGAAACCCAAAAACAGAGTGCAACAATTCCAGAAAGTTAGAAATCATCAGCCACCTGTTGAAGGTATGTCTCAACACATCATAATTACATGGGTTTTAGAAAGATCACTATCATTTTGTCCAGAACTGTTTCAATGTCAGTCCAGCATAATGCAAAGGTGAATTTGGGGCCACGACAACTTGTAATAATCCTAGTGACTCATTTCAGGCATCCTTGTTCATGAGATGAGAAATTCAAGCCCTAAACTACTAAATCTGGAAAAATAAAAATAACCTCAATCCAGTTAAATAGCTCAGAAATGAATGAAACCAAACTGCATTGTTCTACTCAAATGAGAATTTTTAGAAAGTTTACATCCAGCTTTATCTAACTTTATGGTATGTTTTCTCCTGGGCTTTACAGGGCTGTGATGTGTCTTGGGGGCCATGATGTGGCTATGGCTTCACTTATGGGGACCCCCAGCTTCTAAGATTTATCAGAAAGTATAAGATAAACAGAAGTCAGAGGTATGTCAAGATTGGCAGAGGGGGTTGGAAGGAGGAGAGAGGGCAGCAGAGACTCGCGAACCATCAGAGGTAAAGAGACCAGTGCTCTGTGCAACATTTCCTCTGATCTGGATTGGCATGCCAGGCCAGATTCTTGCCTGTTGTGTCACTTTTAAAATCCTAAAAGATGGGAATATCAGAATACTTTATTTTTTATTTATTTATTTATTTTGAGACAGAGTCTCACTATGTCGCCCTGGGTAGAGTACCCTGGTGTCATAGCTCACAGCAACCTCAAACTGTTGGGCTCAAGCGATTCTCTTGCCTCAGCCTCCCAAGTAGCTGGGACTACAGGTGCCCACCACAATGCCCAGCTATTTTGTTGTTGTAGTTGTCATTGTTGTTTGGCGGGCCTGGGCTGGGTTCGAACCTGCCAGCTCTTGTGTATGTGGCTGGAGCCCTGGCCGCTGAGCTACAGGCACTGAGCCCAGAACGCTGTTTATAATCTTTCTGGAAAAGTGTGGTCTCAATTTAGAATGAAGTATATCTATATAACTGATAGAAAGCAATGTCCAAGATACATTATTAAATGTACCAAAAAGAGTTTCTGTGCCATTCATATAAAAAAAGACAACAACTATGTACACATAAATGCTTATATATGCATAGTGTATCTAGATTCTAGAAGGAGTTTCTAGACAGAGCTCATAAGCAGAGTTTGAGGCTAAGAAGTTCCTCCATACTATACAACCTTTTGAAATTTTAGTTAATAGTGTACAGAAATCAAGTTATCCAATAATGTCTTATGTTGCAGCCCATATAGCCTATGGCTAGGAGGAGTGAGTTATATGAAATACCTGTATAGCTCAACGGAACACCTTGGTGGAAAGGGCATGGAGAGGGATTTAGCTCACCTAACAAACATGAGAGCTCGCGAGATGAGAGCACTGGTGAACTGGCAGTCTCCACACCTGTGGTACTAAGAGAAATGAGATCAGCCTTGTACTAGGCTGGAGGAGAAGGCAGTCAAGGAGCATGCGCGTTCTATCATGGACCCGCTTACTCTGACTGTCTCCTCTCCTGCCTGCAGAACACCAACACAGCGTCTCTCTGCTGAAGATCACCAAACTCTGCTAAAGACTAAGATCTATCTTTCTAAGAAGACTGCTTTACTCTCTCTAAGACTCCTCTCTCTCTCTCTTTCTCTCTCTCCTGCTGAAGTAGATAGCCCTTAGGCCCCTAAGAGAAACTGTACCAGAGCAAAATAACTTAGCGGTCCGTGTCCGGAACCTAGTTAAACTGGGCCCGAGACCTGGCCAGTCCTGGGCCCTGACAAGTGGTGTCAGAAGTGACATGTAACAGTCTTAGAAAGCTGGTCAGGCTTAGCCCAGAATAATTTTTAAAATACAAACATTAGTCTGTTTGTATTAAAGAGACTTCTTTTGCTACTATTTTCAGTCCTTTTTTTTTTTTTTTCCTTTTTAGATATTTTGAAAATTAAAATCTTCATGGTGGTGAAAGAGAAATCACAAAGCCTTTTTTTTTTTTTTTTTTTTTTTTGGCCGGGGCTAGGTTTGAACCCACCACCTCTGGTATATGGGGCCAGCGCCTTACTCCTTGAGCCACAAGTGCTGCCACATAAAGCCTTTAAAAGAGAAAAATAGGGCTTGGTGCATGTGGCTCAAGTGGCTAAGGCACCAGCCACATACACCTAAGCTAGTGGGTTCAAATCCAGCCCGGGCCCACCAAACAACAATGACGGCTGCAACCAAAAAATAGCCAGGCATTGTGGCGGGTCCCTGTAGTCCCAGCTACTTGGGAGGGAGAGGCAGGAGACTCACTTGAGCCCAGGAATTGGAGGGTGCTGTGAGCTGTGATGCTACAGCACTCTACCCAGGGTGACAACTTGAGGCTCTGTCTCAAAAAAAAAAAAAAAAGAAAAAGAAAAAAGAGGAAAATAGGTTCTATTTTTCATTAAATAAAATCACTGTCCTAGCTCTCTGGAGAGAGTATTAAGAAGAAAAGCTGTACTCAGATTTTTCTTTCCCCAACTACCTGTGAATACGGATCAAGATTGACACCCGGTGGCCAAATTTAATACCTTTTTTCACTAACATACATTTTCTCTGTAATTAGCCATTTTCTAAAAATTTCCCCTCATGTTTTAGATGGAAAAAAATTATTTGAATCTGTGACTTGTTTGTTGAAAGTGGACTATGTCTTAGAGAACAATATTAAATTAGTACGTCTTATTTCTTATATCCTCTTTGTTTGCATTTTTATCCAATATTAAAAAGCTATTTGCCTTCAGTTGACAAAATAATATACAGTAAGTCCTACGGAAACTGTGACTTCAAATGAATGATTCATTCATCATTATTGAGTTATAATATTGATGAGAAAAATAAAATCACTTTTGTTATATGTAGTTTTGCTCAAAGTTGCAGAAGCTACTTTTAAGAAGCAATGGATGACCTTGAGGACTTATTCTATTCGATTCTAGTAGAACTAATGAGACAAATTAAAATTATGCAGCAAACCTATTGAAACAGATCATTAATATCTATAACTTTTCCTACATCAAATAGCAAAATTATCTATTCCTGATAACTAATCTACTCATAATAATTATGCATTTTAATGATTTTAATTTTAAAATCTTTTTTTTATTTTTATTTTTTGTAGAGGCAGAGTCTCACTTTATTGCCCTTAGTAGAATGCTGTGGCATCACACAGCTCACAACAACCTCCACCTCCTGGGCTTAGGTGATTCTCTTGCCTCAGCCTCCCGAGTAGCTGGGACTACAAGCGCCTGTCACAACGCCCAGCTATTTTTTGTTGCAGTTTGGCTGGGACAGGGTTTGAACCCACCACTCTCGGTATATGGGGCCAGCACCCTACCCACTGAGCCACAGGCACCACCCTTAATTTTAAAATCTTGAGGGTGATATAATTATTTATAAAATATGCTAGTTAGGGAACCCTATCAAAGCAAAAGCTTGTCTCTGTTTAAGGAAAGGGGAAAGCCAAAATATATATAATTTTGTAGAATGAGCTCTTATATAAGCCTACTAAAAATTTTTTTTTTTAAAAGTTTTGTGTTGGCTCGGCGCCTGTGGCTCAACGGGCTAAGGCGCCAGTCACGTACACCTGAGCTGGCAGGTTCGAATCCAGCCCGGGCCCGCCAAACAACAATGACGGCTGCAACCAAAAAAAAAAATGTCCGGGCGCCTGTAGTCCCAGCTACTTGGGAGGCAGAGGCAAGAGACTCGCTTGAGCCCAGGAATTGGAGGTTGCTGTGAGCTGTTATGTAACGGCACTCTATCCAGGGTGACAGCTTGAGGCTCTGTCTCAAAAAAAAAAAAAAAAGTTTTGTGTTAAGGTTTAGATGTGTATTATGGCATCCATTTCTAAAGTAAAGAAAGAAAAACACACTTAATTTTGATGAAATTCATATTTTAGCAAATACAGCTAACATTCTACCAAGCAGATTACCAGAAAGGAAAATAGTGAATTTAAAAGTTAGAGCGGGCCAGGCGCGGTGGTTCACACCTATAATCCCAGTACTCTGGGAGGCCAAGTGGGGCAGATTGCCTGAGCTCCTGAGTTTGAAACTAGCCTGACTCAGAGCAAGACCTTGTCCCTAAAAACTAGCTGGGCGTTGTGGCGGGCACCTGCAGTCCCAACTACTTGGGAGCCTGAGGCAAGGGGATTGCTTGAGCCCAAGAGTTTGAGGTTGCTCTAAGCTGTGACACCACAGCACTCTACCAAGGGGAACAAAGGGAGACTCTGTCTCAAAAAGAAAAAAAGAGTTAGCTCAAAGTTCAAATTCTAAACAGACAATCTCAAGCAAATCTCTGAATTTTACTAAATTTCAATTTGCTGGCCATTGTGAGGATGAAATTAAATGCAAATTTAAAATGTGTATCATGGCATATACCTACATATAAACAGTAGCTATTGTTACTGCCGAAATACCAGAAAAAGCATAGTTACAAAAGTTAGACCTGACCCACACAAAAGAGACAGCTCTTCTTTTTTTTTTTTTTTTTTTTTTTTGTAGAGACAGAGTCTCAGTTTATCATCCTCGTTAGAGTGCCGTGGCATCAAACAGCTCACAGCTACCTCCAACTCCTGGGCTTAGGCGATTCTCTTGCCTTAGCCTCCCCAGTAGCTGGGACTACAGGTGCCCGCCACAACACCCGGCTATTTTTCTGTTTTGCAGTTCAGCCGAGGCCAGGTTTGAACCCACCACCTTCAGTATATGGGGCCGGCACCCTACTCGATGAGCCACAGGCACCGCCCACGACATCTCTTCTTGAATCTGCTTTATAGTACCTGCTTTGATACAGGAGAAGAGTGGCCCTTGGGATAATCTAAAAGCATAAATAATGTAAAAGATCAAATAATCCAAGTAAAGTCATTTACAACTGGTTTGTATTATACAATATTTTTAATAGTCTATTTACTTTCACAATCACTTTTTTATCAAAAATTAAAATTAACGGCTCGGTGCCTGTGGCTCAATGGGCTAAGGCGCCAGCCATGTACACCCGAGCTGGCGGGTTCGAATCCAGCCCGGGCCTGCCAAAGAAACAATGACGGCTGCAACCAAAAAATGGCCGGGCGTTGTGGTCCCAGCTGCTTGGGAGGCGGAGGCAAGAGACTTGCTTGAGCCCAGGAATTGGAGGTTGCTGTGAGCTGTGATGCCACAGCACTCTCTCCAGGGTGACAGCTTGAGGCTCTGTCTCAAAAAAATAAAATAAATAAAATAAAAAATAAAAATAAATTAAAATTAATGTAGCACAGCAGCTCCCTCACTGCGATCTATTGAAAGTCAGCCCTCGACACATTTAAAAAAAAAAAAATTAAAATTAACAAGAGGGACTCTACTTCACAAAATCAAATATTTTGATCTGGTTGCTTGTACCCTCACATTACACTGAAATAAATTTACTTTAAAAATTAATTAATTAGGCTGGGCGAGGTGGCTCACGCCTGCAATCCTAGCACTCTGGAAGACCAAGCTAGGTGGATTGCCTGAGCTCACCAGTTTGAGACCAGCCTGAGCAAAAATCAAGACCCCCGTCTCTACTAAAAACAGAAACACTGAGGGAAGAGGATCACTTGAGCCAGAGCTGGAGATTGCTGTGAGCAATGACACTATGGCACTCTCTATCCAGGGCAATAGCTTGAGTCTCTGTCTCAAAAAAAAATAATAATTAATTAATTAATTAAAATTAGATCGAAATCCAAACTCTCCTAACTTTTTGCCTGTCAGGGGAAAAGCTAGTTTAGCATATACCTATAAATATCATATATGATTTATGTAAATTTATTTATAAATCATATATTACTATGTATTGTATTTTACTATAAATATGCCTCCCAAATAGAAATGTTCAAAGTGTGAGATAAATATAAATCAAAGTGAAGGCAGTACTCTCTAAACCTCAGTAGAGTATCTTGCACATGGATGAGTTGGGTACCCTACTCTGGAAGCTGCTACCCTAACAGTTCTCCTACTATCATCAGAAAAGAGGAGAGAGATGAATTGATTGGTGATCTGGCACAGTGGAATAAGCAACAGCTTCAATCAGCCCAATCCTGCACTTGAAAAACTGCTGTTCAAGGGCCAGGTGATGTGGCTCATGCCTGTAATCCCAGCACTTGGGAGGCTGACGTGAGTGGATTGCCTGAGCTCACAGGCTGGAGATCAGACAGAGCCAGAACGAGACCTCGTCTCTAAAACTAGCAGGGCATTGTGGTGGGTTCCTGCAATCCCAGCTGCTTGGGAGGCTGAGGCCAGAGAATCACTTGAGCCCAAGAGTTTGAGGTTGCTGTGAGCTGTGATGCCTTTGCACTCTACAGAGGGTGACAAAGTGAGACTCTGTCTAAAAGAAAAAAGAAAAGAAAAACTGCTGTTCCATACATCTGGTACAGCCTTGGCAAATGTCTTTTTTTTTTTTTTTTTTTTTGAGACAGAGTCTCACTTTGTCACCCTCAGTAGAGTGCTGTAGCGTCACAGCTCACAGCAACCTCCAGCTTTTGGGCTTAGGCAATTCTCTTGCCTCAGCCTCCAGAGTAGCTGGGACCACAGGTGCCTGCCACAACGCCTGGCTATTTTTTGTTGCAGTTTAGCCGGGGCTAGGTTTGAACCCACTACCCTCAGTTTATGGGGCCAGTGCCCTTACTCACTGAGCCACAGGCACTGCCCTTGGCAAATATCTTAATCCTGTTTAACCTCAGGGTTCCTTTCCATCAAAGGAGGCTGATTATATGTACAAAGGATACTGCCCCTAAAACACGGTGCTCGGAGCAAGGTATCATTATTACTTAGGGCCAAAACATTACTCAAAGCTTTCAAAGGTCATGAAGGACACTGGGGTTAGAAAGATACAATCTCCTGGATTTTAGACCCACACAACTGAATTCTGACAAATCCAAGACCACCTTGGTCTCTTTACTGAGCTGGTGCCCACCTCAAAAAAAAGACTGTCAGTTTCTGCATAAGTATCAGTTCCATCATAAAATTTCCCATGTACATCATCACTCTATGTGTAACCTACAGAGAGGAACAATTAATGGTTACCTGTAAACTTTTACTACTAAATGTTTTTTAAAACTACAAACCGCAAAGCAAAATATGTCCTATTACCAGTATTAAAAATCAAATGTTTTACGTTTAAATCTATACAGTAGGAAAAGTTCTAATCTAGAAGGAATGCCACCTAGATTCTAGTCCCAATTATGACCTAGACACATCACTTGACCACTCTTCTTTTTCCTGTACATGAAGTGAGAAGGATGTTATTTGCACTTGTTAAAAGGATGCCAAGCGAGAATATGGGTTAGTGACAGGGTTATACAACAAATAATCATTATTCCTAATGTCTCTCCCACAACAGCAGAAATACACACCACACACACCCTTGAGAATTCAGTATCCTCCCAGCCCACAGGCCTGATCCCTTTACAGAAGAGATCAAGGACTGTTGCACTAGGCCAAGGTAGCCTCACCAACAAAAAGCATTGACATTCTGTCTTCTCTGATCCCAGGAGGGAATGGCTCCAGGCCTGGGTCCGCTCTGAGCCATTCCTTATCAGCAGCTCAGGGCCTCTGGCCCAGGTGGAATGTTTGCTTGGGCTGAACCTTGGAATTCCAGGTAGCCAAATCAAAACATTTCAAATCTGATCTCCCCTGACCAAGCCACTTGAGTCCTTACTTATGACAACATCTGTTTTGGCTCACCTGTTCGGAACTCTAGTCCTTTCCCAAGACTAACACCTTATCAGGTAAGAATAGACACCATATTATGGGCCTACTGCTGTGCTGGGTATTGACATAAGTTATTCCCACTTCTTTTTTCCTTTTTTTTTTTTTTTCTGCCATGATTAATAACATTGTTGCCTGATTTCTATTTTCTTTTTTTTTTTATTTCCACTTCCCACAATAACCTGTGAAATGGTGATTATTAGTCCAATTAACAGTAATGGAAACTGAGTCAGAGGTTAATTAGCTTCTCTATGTAACACAGCTAGGAAGGGGAAATGCCAGTCTAGCTCCAAATCACATGTTTTTTCTGAAACATTTCCCATCCCGATACTCTGCCTAGTTCCTAATTAACCTACCCTCGCATTCTGGACCCCGTTTCCTTGCTGGGGTCCTGCCAGGGACCACTGGACTGGCATGTTCACCGTCTTCTGCCTCTAACCTTACCACTAAATAGAGGACATGTTGGAGTTTCAGCACCGACACACCCAGCATGACACGTCTGAACCTGGGTTCACTGCTGCCTGACAAGCTCCCATTGCTGCACCTTTAGACCCAGGGCTTTGTGGTGCATGACCTTCGCCCATAGACTTCCATTCCTCTCCCAGATTAATCCCAGTGTCTTGTGTCATGCCAGCCACAAACCACAGCAGCCATTGCAGCCTGCCTCAGTTACAGCACACATAGTACCTTATTACTTCCCCAGAATGGTCATTTAAGGAATCAACAAGTTATTCATTAAGGTGGAAAATATATTTTGATTGGATGGATAACTATGATTCAACATTAAGGAGAAAAAAATCATCAGCAGACATCTAGGCTTGTCTTATTTTGGGAGGGCGGGATAGAGTCTCACTATGTCACCCTCGGTAGAGTGCTGTGGCATCACAGCTCATAGCAACCTCAAACTCTTGGGCTTAGGTGGTGCCCGTAGCTCAGTGGGAGGGTGTCAGTCACATACACCCAGGCTGGTGGGTTCGAACCCAGCCTGCATCAGCTGGACAACAATGACAACTGCAACAACAACAAAAAATAGCTGGGCATTGTGGGGAGCACCTGTGGTCCCAGCTACTTGGGAGGCTGGGGCAAGAGAATTGCTTAAGTCCAGGAATTTGAGGTTGCTGTGAGCTGTGATGCCACAGCACTCTACCCAGGGCAACAGCTTGAGACTCTGTCTCCAAAAAAAAAAAAAAAACAAACTCTCAGGCTTAAGCAATTCTCTTGCCTCAGCCTCACGAGTAGCTGGAACTACAGGCACCCACCACAACGCCCAGCTATTTTTTTTTTTTTGCAGTTGTCATTGTTGTTTAGCTGGCCCAGGCTGGGTTTGAACCCGCCAGCCTGGGTGTATGTTGCCCACTGAGCTATGAACGCCACCCTAGGCTTGCCTTTTAAAAACAAAACAGTTGAGCGATGCCTGTGGCTCAAGGAGTAGGGTGCCAGCCCCACATGCTGAAGGTGGCGGGTTCAAACCTGGCCATGGCCAAAAATTGCAAAAAAAAAAAAAAATCAGTAATTTGGATAAAAAACATCTGTGATTAGTAAAAGTCTTTCTAATCTCCATAGATACATAGAGATCAGCATGGAAGAGTACCCCACGACCACATTTTAAACTCAGGGACATTGATATAAAGTCTGAGTAGAGGGCAATAATCCACATTAAATTCTAATAATTTCACCTTCATTCTCCAAGTTCTGAGAAATGGAAAAGCACCACAATCAAATTTGTGTAGGCATTTGGAAAAGATATTCAGAAAGCACAAATTAGGCTCAGCACGTGTGGCTCAAGTGGCTGAGGCGCCAGCCATGTACACCTGTGCTGACAGGTTTGAATCCAGCCCGGCCCCACCAAATGACAATGACGGCTGCAACCAAAAAATGGCCGGGCGTTGTGGTGGGCGCCTGTAGTCCCAGCTACTTGGGAGGTGGAGGCAAGAGACTCGCTTGAGCCCAGGAGTTGGAGGTTGCTGTGAGCTGTGATGCCACGGCACTCTACCCAGGGCAACAGCTTGAAGCTCTGTCTCAAAAAAAAAAAAACCTAAAAAGAAAGTACAAATTAACTGTAATATCCTAGGAGTGAGCTTTGTGGATCTCACAGAGTGGGAATGATGCCAGACATTTGTTACAAGTCACTTTGCTGTAGACTTAGAACCCTGATTTTTAAAGAAATATCCTACACTTCTCATGCTCTGGTGAAAATAGCAATCTTCAGCTATCATCCCAATTATGTAAATTTATCAATTTAGCAAAATTCAGACCAATAACAGAAAGTAGACACAGGCTTCAACTCCTAGGTTAAAACATAAGACACGTTGCCTGAGATGCAGTTTATAGAAACAACATCAGTAGTTAAAAACCATTTCTATAAGGCACCTGTGCTCCAGTTGCTTAAACATCTATTATCAAGGTTTGATGGGGTAACTCTGTTCCCATTACCAGAGAAATGTGCTAAACTCCCGTAACACCTTTGCTCTAATTGGACTTTAAGGTATAATCACACACACTTCTCTCTCCTTACCTGTCTGAGAACTGAACAAGTATCAAAAGTAGAATTTGGGCTGGGCACGGTGGCTCATGTCTGCAATCCCAGCACTCTGGGAGGCTGAGGCAGATAGATTCCCTGGGCTCAGGAGTTCGAGACCAATCGAAGAAAGAGTGAAACCCCCTCTCTACTGAAAATAGAAAATACTAGCTGGGCATTGTGGTGGGTGCCTGTAGTCTCGCTACTTGGAAGGCTGAGACAAGAGGATCACTTGAGGCTCGGCGTCCGTAGCTCAGTGGTTACAGTGCCAGTGACATACTCTGGGGCTGGTGGGTTCAAGCCCAGCCCGGGCCTGCTAACCAACAACAACTACAATAAAAATAATAAATAAATAGCCGGACGTTGTAGTGGGCATCTGTAGTCCCAGCTACTTGGGAGGCTGAGGCAAGAGAATCACTTAAGCCCTAGAGTTTGAGGTTGCTGTGAGCTGTGATGCCACAGCACTCAACTGAAGGCAACATAATGAGACTCAATGAGACTCTGTCTCAAAAAAAAAAAAATAGTGGAATTTATTTGAGGCAGAGTGATTCTAGGAGGTAAGACAGATGGGGAAGACATATTCAGTAAGTAACTGTGCTTCCCTTTGGTGTTGTTTTCTTTTTCTTTTTCTTTTTTTTTTTTTTAGACAGAGCCTCAGCTGTCACCCTGGACAGAGTGCTGTGGCATCCATAGCTCACAGCAACCTCCAACTCCTGGGCTCAACCAAGTCTCCTGCCTCCGCCTCCCAAGGAGCTGGGACCACAGGCACCCGCCACAACGCCCGGCCATTTTTTGGTTGCAGCCGTCATTGTTGTTTGGCGGGCCCAGGCTGGATTCGAACCCGCCAGCTCAGGTGTACGCAGCTGGCACCTTAGCCCATTGAGCCACAGGTGCTGAGCCCC
>CAUYRH010059286.1:0-14440 GCA_963574655.1 Perodicticus potto
CTCTTTGAGCATTTGGGAGTGTTCGAAGTCTCTGTCTTCAGTTTCAGAAATCCTTTCTTCTGCTTGCTCCATTCTGTTACTGAGGGATTCTACTGTATTTTTCAGATCTTTGAGGGCTACAACTTCTTGTCTCAATGAGTCTACATCTTTGGTAATTTTCTCTTTGAACTCGTTCAGTTCTTGAGACATCTTTTGGGTCATCTTTTGAATTACTGCTTGAAATTCTAATTCCATCTTTTCCTCCATTGCTCTCATCTTAGTTGCTATCTAGACTCTGAATTCAACTTCTGACATCTCAGCCATTTGCTTATGCAAGGGATCTTGTGCTTAATCTACCTTGTCATTCCTTGTGGGAGTTGATCTACTCTGGTTATTCATATTGCCAGAGTTTTTCTGTTGATTCTGCCTCATGATTATTTTTCACTGTTGCCTATGACTGTCCTCAGAGTTGGGGAGGTGTCTCTCCTAGATCAGACCCTGGCAGAATCACTCTGTTGTTACTGGATCTTTGTAGGGAGTGACCCTGTGTTTCTAATGATTTCTCAAACCCTGCAGGGTGGAGAGCTTAAATCTGCCTTAGCCTGCTTAGGAGACACTTTAAATTGCTAGCTTGGGCTAAGCAGAAGCTTTCCCAGGAAAGTGCTGTGGCTGGGACCACTCCTTAAGTGGCTATCCACTTACCCAGTGTGCCAAAACCGATCTCGCCCTATGCCCCTGAGGGCTAAGGCTGGGAGGCATCTCAGTCCCCGCCTTTACGCTGCTCAGTCACTAGATTACTCGCTCCCGTCTGATGCCTGTTCTGTGACCCTGAGGGTGAAGCTTGCCAGCGCAGTTCTCCCACAATGGTTCCACACAGCCCACCACCAAATACTGGCAGCTCCGTCTGGCTTGGTGGCCCAATCTGGGGCCCCAGACAACACTCAAAAAACCCCACACTCATGCCCAAGTTCTCCCAAGGCAGTTCAACTGAGTGCCAAGTCCAAAAGAAACCCAAACAGCTCACAGGCAAGGCCTTTCCAGCCTGCAGTCCCACTGTTGCTCCATCCACAGCCGCCAACAGTATCAGACCTAACGAACAGATGCAACCATTTGCCCAGTCTCCGCCGCTTTTGCCTTCCTCGGGGTGTCCAGAAGCCTCACTCTGTCTCCCTGTGTCCCCAAGGGGAAGTTCCTGGGCAGATCCCACCTGCCAGAATTGCCTGAAGTCCTCTCTCCCCAGTCTCACCGTGCCCAGCCGCAAGGAAGCTGTTACTCGGCTGCCATCTTGCTCCACCCACTCCCCCCCCGAAACTTTTCAAATGAAGTTATACTAATGGCCAAAAACCACAAGAAAAAAGGCTCAGGATCTTCAATTGTTAGGGAAATGCAAATCAAAATTACAATGAGATATCACCTAATTCCAGCAAGAATGACTCTTGTCAAAAAGTCCCAAACGATAATTGCTGGTATTTTTGCTGAGAGAAAGGAACACTAACACACTGTACGTGGGACTGCAAACTAGTGCAACCTCTATGGAAAGTTGGATGGAGATGCCTCAAAGAACTTAAAGTAGACCTACCATTTGATCCAGCAATCCTACTGCTGGGTATTTACCCAAAGAAAAAAAGGTCATTTTATAAAAAGGACACCTGCACTCAAAGTTTATAGCAGCACAATTCACAATCACAAAGATGTGGAAACAACCCAAGTGCACATCAATATGGACTAGATCAATAAAATGTGGTATATGCATACTGTGGAGTACTTTTTAGCCATAAAAAAGTTAATACCTTTTGTGACAACCTGGATAGACTTGAAACCATTCTTGTAAATGAAACATCATAAGAATGGAGAAACAAATACATGTATTCGACACCAGATTGGAACTAATCGACCAATACTTAAGTAATTCTCATGTGTAAGTAAATCTCAATGAAAATCAAGCTAGGGGCAGGGGGTGGATAAATTCTCACTTACTGGGTGCAGTGAACACTATATGAAGAGCACACTTATAACTTTGACTCAATCTGTACAAAAACAAAATTGTATGTGAACAAAATGTGGATAGCCCTGAAATATTCTGAAACTTTAAAAGGAAAAGAAAAGAAAAAGAAAACCTCCCAGAGCTCCACTTACTCAACCTCTTCAATAAATTCTTTCACTTCCGCAACCTATACCCAAGTCACTTTGTGGTGGGCCCCCACTTAGCTGTTGAATGAGCCTCAGCTGTGTCACACTAACATACTGTCTCCAGTTCGACATTTGGTAGGTTTTTACTTTCTGCCAGATACAAGGGCTATTTTTCAGCTAATTGATGTCTAGTCTGGGGTTGTTATGCAAGTGTATGATTTGAACAGACCAGAAAGTGACTTAGGCACTGAGGACAGTGCAATATGCTTTATTCAGCTCATGGTAGCTGGTGAGCTACATAGGAGGTCCGCCCTTATCTGGTTCACGGTGACCAGCAAGGTACATGGAAGGTCCACACACACAGAAGGTCCGGTATACCTTCATATCCATAGAGGCAAGGTGCCAAGCAGTAGTTATATAAACATGACATCACTGTATACAGTTACTGTTATCTAGTTATCTAGGAAAAACATAGTGAGTTCCAGTGGCACCGTAGACAAACAATTTTGTCTGGCCCTGCAGGACTCAAGCCCAGAACTCTACAATACAGCCCAACTCCAACCCATTCCAGTGCTCTTAAAAAGCATTATGAAGTTATTTCAGATGAACAAAAATCACACCAAAAACATCATGAGTTCTTATGTGTGTTAGTTTTATAGTACTGCGTGATGAAGTACCACAAACTTAGCAGTTTAGAACAATACTCATTTCTAGCTCACAACTTTGTAGCTCAGACGTTCAGGTCCAGCATGGCAGAGTTCTCTGTCTAGGGAAACCCGAAAATCCAGGCATTGGGCAGACTCACTCTATTTATCTTCTGGGTCCTTTTCCAGCTCATTTAGGTTGTGAACAGAATTCATTTCCTTGTTTTTGTAGGACCAAGGTCCCTGCTTCCTTGTTGGCTGCCACCTGGGAATGGCTTCAGCCCATACAGGTCACTGCCAGCTCTCGGCTACTCAAACTAGCAACAAAGAATCTCCCCCACGCCCAAATTCTTCTCATGCTTCAAAGCCCTCACACCAGAAAGAGGCCAGTTCCTGCTAAAAGGGCTCAGCGGATTATGTTAGGCCCATCTAGGATAACCTTAGGCCTCTCTTAAAGTCAATGCCCTGATTTGGGACCTTCGGTTTTTACCTTCTCAACACCAAATTAAAACTAAAAAGTAGTATCTAAACAAAACATACATGGCCCCGAAATAAGCTGAAATTTAAAAAGGAAGAGAAAAAAAGAAAAAAAAAAACCTCCCAGAGCTCCACTTACTCAACCTCTTCAATAACGTCTTTCACTTCTACCATGAGCTGAATAAAGTTTAGTGCACCTGCCCTCAGTGCCTAAGTCACGTTCTGGTCTGTTCAAATCATACACTTGCATCACAACCCCAGACTAGAAATCAATTAGCTGAAAAATAGCCCATGTATCTGGCAGAAAGTAAAAAACCTACCAAAAACGGGTAAAAACCAGTCCCTGATTTGGGACCTTAATTACATCTGCAGAATGTCTTCACAGCAGAGCTCCATCAGCACTGATTGAGTAAGAGGGAGAAGGTGTGTGCACACCAGACTCTTGAGGGCCGTCTTAGAATTCTGCCCACTGATCCATGCACCAGCTTGAGAAAGAACATATTCCAAAGGCTGCTGTCTCGAGGTACCCTCCCTTTGCCATCATATTGAGCATGGTATTTATCATTTATCATTTCTTTATGCTTTTCTCACATATGTATGTACATCCCTAACCAATGTACATTCGTTCATTGTTGTGCACGTTTTAAAATCCCACATCCTCTATATATATATCCTTCTGTAACTGTTTCACTATTTTCCCATCAGCATTATATTCACAAGATTTATTTATGTTGATCTATGGAGCTTTCATTTATATTCAAAGATGTATAGTATTTTATTACATTACTATATAATTATTTATTCATTCTTCTGTTAATGAATATGTAGATCATTTTCAACATATTGTAGGAACGTTTCCATACATATTTTTACACATATACCTAGAGGAAGGTAGAGGAAGAGGTGGTGGTCATAGCATAAGGACATCTTCAACACTACTGAATATCACCAAATTGCCCTCCAAAGTAATTGCATAAATTTATACACCTATCTCAGTGGCTATTGGTAATATAAATAGCTAACTTGCGAGGCATTCATAGTGCACCAGGCCTCTGAACATGTGTTATTGTATTTCTTTATCCCAAACTTATGAGTGAGCTATAATTGTTATCCCTATTTTACAGATAAGAAAACTGAGACTTAAGGTGGGATCACACTTACGGTGCATCTTAGAAGGGACAGGTGAAACCTACTAAATGCAGAACACAAATGTTTTCACACAATAAACTAGAAAATCCCATGAAGGTTATGTCGAACAGTTGGATGAAAAAATTTCGGATTGTATATGAAGCCTGCACACTGTACCCAATGATTGCACTAATGTACACTGCTATGATTTAATAAAAAATAAAAATTTAAAAAAAAAAGCAGAAAGAAAACTGAGACTTAGAGAAGAGACGTTTCTTTCCCAAAATCACAAAGTGACAGAGCCAGGATTGTATCCATCAGCCTATATTCAGAGAGAATGTTCTAAATCACTGTATAACACTGACTCCCTTTTCCCCCTTTGAAAATGAGCCAAGACGCCAAAGAGGAAGGAAAGACTGGGTAGAAAGGAGACTCAGATGTGTGCCCCTCCCACTCACCAATGCTTTTCTCATCCATTCTTGGGACTCCACCTACTGGAAGATGAGGTATAAAATCTTAATACTAAGAAGAAAAGTTCAAATATGAGGCTGTTCTGTTGTAAATGGGGCAATTGAGCAGAATCATGTCCTACAAAGATGTACATGTTCATCTCAATGGGAATCCACACTTCACCGCTAGCAGGGTGATTTTCAAGCAAGTCCTTTATCTTGTCTATTCCTCAGTTTCTTCATCTATAAAATGGGATAATGATAATACCTACAAACAGTCTGAGAGTCAGTTGAGATAAATGAAAACATCTTGCACTGATGTTGAATCCTTGAGAGTAGGAGATTCCAGAGCCTCAGAATCTCTCTTCAGTCTCTGAGACCTGAAGAAGTTAGACATCAGGGTGTATGTGACCATTTATAGCAGGAAGGGTCCCGGCACTGTCAGCAGGTCCCGGGGTGGTGGTTATCATGAGGTTTCAGGTAGCAGTTTTACGCACACAATCCTGGGAAAGTGTGACTAGGTCACATGGCATGTGTGGCCACAGAAACTCTGAGCAAGAAAGTGGAATACCACTTGCTGGTTGGACCCAACCTAGAGTCCCATCACTCACTCAGAAAGAGACCAGAGCCTCACACACACACCCCAGAAAGCCCAGGGATGTAGTTGTGCCTTATCTGGGAAGAGGGATTAAACAGCAACAAAAACCTGAAGATAAAATCATTGACATTCACCTTAGCTGAAGTCCAAGATATGCTGACAATGTGCACAGGACAAGCAGGGCAAGCAACCACTTATAAGGTGGCTTCTCAAAGACGTGACTCAGACACGCACACATGCAGCTTTGTCTGTTTCCTTCTTAAACATGGGGCAGAGATTGGGGCTGGATTAAACTAATTCCTGCACGGCCAGCTCTGTGCTGAGTGCCACAGAGTCCAGGATAATCAAAACCTGATCCTGGCTCTTGGCTCCCACTCTGTCCAACATCCTCTGTGGCAGCACTCTGTGGCTACATGCTCCCCACTTCAGTGCTCTGGGACCCTCTCTCTTCCAGGAGAGTCTAATTTCAGAAATAAATCCCTGTGAAATTACAAGGTAAATATTCCAGTCTCTCATCCTGGATAAAATGTGTCTCCTCATTAAGAAATGCTGCCAACACTGAGAATTTCAGGTAAATAGGGGAAGAGATGTTGGTGAGATGTTTCTTGGCACAACTTGAAGCATGCAGTTGAGCCCTGGCAATGACCAGGCTATGGAATAACCAGGGGAGTCATTTTCATACATCTTATTTCTAAAAAGGAAAGAAACCAGGAGGGGACAAAGAGGTCAGATCTGAAAATGCCCAGAATTGAAAAATCACCCTCAGCCTAAACCCGCTATAGGTTTTAGCTGAAGTTGGCCTCATCCAGAAAAAAGCTGGTTCTGGGAAGACCCAAAACTACAAATGAGGCTCCAAATGCCCTGTGCCCTGGGGAGGGGAGGATAGCCATGGAAATAGAGCAGCACCCAAATCAGAAGTCTGACAGTGAATGAGGACTCCATCAGTTAGATGCCTAAGTCCTGGGGATAATGGAGAAGCCAAACATCTCATTCTGGGGACTGAATGCTCTTGAAAGTCACTAGACAAGTTTCAAGCAGTAGGAACTATTCAAGACATGAGAAGGAGGAGGAGGCAGGTGGGTGAGAGAGGAAGAAAGGGGGAGAGCTGAGGAGGGGATGGAGAGGAGGAAGAGGAAGATGAGGAGAAGGAGAGGAAGGGGGAGATATTGCTTCTTACACACAGCTCCTGCATCTAAATCTTTTAGAGAGGAAATGTTGATTATTCATGTGACTTTTTCTGGATGAATATAGAGAAATAAGGTTTGTTGATTCCAGGTTTTAGGTAGTAGACTTTTTCCTTCTGGAATTGTGCTGGAAGAAAATCCTTGTCAGGGCCTTTTAGATAGAAGATGTCATCTTCCAGACCAGCCAGAAGGAAAATGGTTCCAAGTGACAGTGACCTTGGGGATTAAGCCCCTAACTGGAAAGGCAGATGGCCCCAGTTCCAAATTGTTTCTCTGTGGCTCTATCACAGTCTGGCTGCTGGTGAGTCACTTCCCAGAGCATTTCATTTTCCCATCTGCAAAATGTGTTGACAGTCCTAAACCTGAGCATGGAGAGAGGGGGGCAGGAAGAGTCTGGGAGGAGTCGATCGAACTTCAGATTCAGCAGCTTGGCTTAAGGCACAGTTTTCATCTTTGGGTGAGAAGTATTTGCTTCTATGCTTGGTGACAGATTTTTCCCTAGCTCCACCTAAGCCTAATTTCCCTCCAGAGCTGAGTCCATAAAAGTCCCTGCCCATGTGAAGGGTGGCAGAGTTCAGAAATGTGTTTCCTCACTCCAGCCTTCCTGGACATGATGCTAAATATGCCTCGACAAAATAAAAAATGAGCACATTGTCACCTTTGGGGTCTCTAGCAAAGGGTCAAAAATACAAAAATGTTGGCAATGTTCATGAAATTTTTGTCTGACTATGAATGCAATATGTGCATGTTTATAAAAATTAAATGTTCAAAACCTATAAAGAAGGTAATAAAAATGACTCATAAACAACTGTTAATATTCTGGTGTATTTCCTTCCAATCTCTCTATATGTAAATAAGATAATGGGATCATATTATGTGAATCCAATTTTAAATCTTACTTTTTATACTTTATACTATACTGTGAGCATTTTTCAAGGTCATTAAATATTCCTCAGAAACATGATTTGTAATAGTTTCATAAAATTCCCTCTGATGAGTGTGCTATAATTTATTTAACCTTCACCCACTTAAGGACATTTATGTAGGCTGTTTCCTATTTTTCTCTTATAAATAATGGTTTACTTAAATTCTTTGTATGTATGTATGATTATTTCATTAGGGTAGACTCCTGAAAGTGAAATAACTAGGTGAAATTTGGCAGGCTTTCAGTGGCAGATAGCAGAATACCAACTCAAACTAGGGTGGTTACCAGCCTCAATCAATGCTATTAATGTCCCCAGTTATGTCTACAGAGATAGTGTCTGTTCCTCTATCTCCCTTCCAAGCAAGGTTCACTCCCTTCTTAAGACTCACTCTGATTGGAATATAAATCCTATGTCCATCCACAAACCTTGAGACCCAGGAGTTCAAATGAGGGCATCAACTTCCCCTAAAGCATTTGGTCTCTTGGAGAAGGATGAATATCCACATAAAAATCTGAACAGCTTCAGGAAGGATAAAGGCAGAAATGAGGGCTGAACAAATACCAACGATTATTCACCACAAGAATGGACTCAAGACGCTTGATATGAATGTTCAAATTACTTTCCATAAGGGTTATTCAACTGTAAAATAAGCACTATTGCAGAAGTCCTAATTGTGCTCTCACAGCTTTGATTATTTTATTAAAAAAATTTAATTACCCCATTCTGATTTGATTAGCCTAAATAAGTATTGCATCCTGATTTAAGTTTCTGTTTCTTTGATTATTGTTATGTGCTTATAGCCATTTCGGATTTCAAAACCTTAAAAGTTAAATGTTGATTGTAAATGTCCTAAAGGATGTTCATCCTCAGGCTAATCTACCGCATCCCTGACCACAGAGAAGCAAGGATTGCAAGACCCAGCACCCTGTCTCTACTCATGGGAGACTGTGTTTAGTTAGTCTCTAACCCTCAACTGCATGTTGCCCTAGTGAGTGCATGGGTGCCCCTACTGTCATCTGGGCTTCTGGATGACAATTCTCTCCCAGTCCCAGCCACCGTTCCTGGTTTGTCCTCCAGTGTCCTATTGGGATTGGAGCTTTGATATTTTGCTCCAAGTTGGAAAGGTGACTTGCTGAGTTTTAACCCCATATCTTGGAGCCACAGCCCCAAGTTTTTATAAGCAGAAATGGAAGTCTCTGCTCCCTAGGTTCTGTCTTGTTGAGCTCTGAAGATCTCCACTGCAGCCTCTCCTTGGGGACTGAACCTCTTACAGTGCCGTCTTAGCATCTTAACTAGGCTAGTACTTATGATATAATTTGACTTCTTGCAAGGCAGCTCTATAGCCAAGCTGGTCTCTATAGAACTGGCCCCCATAACTTGTTTCTTCCCACTCACCTCCAGCCCACCACTGAGCTCTCACCTTGCATCTCTGTCATGGCCAATCTAATAGTGCCCATGAAACGAAGTCTGCTCCTTCTTCGCAGACTGCTGCTTGGCTCCTTGTAGAAACCCCCACTACTTAGCTACCTCCTTCTTGGGGATTGGCATTGGGAAAGAGGAAAAGTTACATAACATTAAAAGGTAGAAATGGGCTTAAGATTACATTTTACCTTCCAGATAAAGTTCTGACGAGACTCACAGGGAAGGAAGACCTTGTCCAATAGGTTGTGAGATTAGCAATAACAATATATGCCATGCTGATCCCAGACAGAGTCTGCCCAGGTTTTTTTAAATAGGAAAAGAAAGTTCATAGCTACTCTTTAGAGAAATCTCCCAGGAAGTTGGCTGAATGTACTGAAAATCTCAGATTAGTTCTCCCTTAATTCATGAATGTTGTGGCTTATAGGGACTCCAGAGTTCACCTCTACTCATTCCACTTTTCAGCCCAAACTGCCAACCTGGGGCTAGTTGATGGGAGTATAAATAGAAATCAGAGATGTTCTCTATCCTCAGGAGGAGAAAGGCCAGGACAAATACTTGTGTGCACAGAAGTGATCACGATGCTGCGGCATCCGTCTATTCCCCCAGAGCACAAAGAAAGGATTCAGAACGGTTCTGCAGAAGATCCACCCTTGCACTGAGTCTTGAAAAGAGCACAGGGTCCTCCAGCTGCACAATACGGGCTGAGCTATGGGAAGAGGTGAGGAAAAAAGGAAGGGATGAAACTTCCCTGTATGTTTGAAAGAACTATAAGTAATTCAGCATTTCTAGGTCATGAGGCTGCAGAGAGGCAAGGGGTGGGGCCACAGAATGAAATCAAGCAAGTCAAAGGGTTTGATGTTTATACTGCTTATACTGCATGCAGGTTACAAAGTAAAGGAAATAGATATTTATTCCAGATGTCTGTATGGAGGTGAAGTGACATACCATCCTAAAGGTAAATGAGAAATCATCACCATAGTGCAATGTAAGATAGAAAAGGGAAGGCATATGAAAGATGGTGAAAATCAGAATGTTCCTGACTTCCTAACCAACTAGAGGTGGAGACGGGGGGGATAATGAGTAGTACAAGAATGCACCTAAGTCATTCATTCATAGATTCATTCATTTGTTTATCTGTGCAATAGTCAAGTACCTGCTTGTTGTTACTTAGGCTTCAGGCGCACAAGCTGATCGTGATACTTGCCCTTATGAAATTTACAGACAACCAAACAAAGGATAACAATAAGAATGACTGGAGTTATGATAAGGGATGTACAGAGAGAGACTGGGGGTGATTAATCTTGTCTAAAGGACAGATATAGCCCCAGGCAAAGAGAATGCCATTTACATAGACAGGTGAAGAATGAGCTGAAGTTAGCCAGGTAAAGGCAAGGGTGGGGAACAAAGTGTTCTGCATAAAGAAAAACAGTTCACAAAGCCCCCGAGGATAAGAGCTTGGCATATCTGCACATTGAAAGAGGATAAGAATGGCTGGAGCATTAAGAATGAGGGAGAGGGCTGGGCTAGTAGGCCAAAGAGAAGGCTGAATCCAGAAAACAAATGCTAAGTGAGCCATGCTGCTGTGTAGACCTGATTGTTTTTTATTGTTCTCTGTTTAATTTTTTTTTTAATTTAATTAATTAATTAATTAATTTTTATTGTTTGGGATTCATTGAGGATGCAAAGAATTAGGTTACACTGATTGCATTTGTTAAATAAATTCCTCTTATAATGGTGTACCACCCCCAAGAGGTGTGCCATACACCGTGGCCCCCCATACCTCTGCCCTGTCCCCCCACCCTCATTCCCCTTACCCCACCCCTTGTATTAGCTCATCTACTGCCTTCATATTAGAACTTAGTATATCGGATTCTTGCTTCTCCATTCTTGTGATGCTTACTAAGAACAATGTGTTCCGTCTCTACCCAGGTTAAGACAAAAGAGATAAATTCTCCATCTTTTTAGTGGCTGAATAGTATTCCATCTTAAAGGCCAGGTAGGCCATGTGGCAGAGATGAGAACGTCTGTAAGGTCTCAGACTCTGCAATGTGGCCGATCAGAGGAGTTGCATGGTCAGATATGCGTCTGAGAAAGATTATTCTATCTGCATTGCCAAGAATGATTTGAAGAGGAGCAAGACTTGAGGCAGGAAATCCTGATAGGAAGTTCATATGATCAGAATTAAATTAAGGACAGCCAGCTGGACAGTGCCTGGGGTGTCCATCTATGAGAGGAAATGAATTCTCAGTTTCTAAAACATCAATGGAAATGCAACAAGAAAGAGACAATTGTATGTTCCAGATGTCCTGCCAAGCAGAAACATTGTATGTGGCTGGGAAGAAAGCTTTAATAAGCCAATGTCTTGTGGGGACACCTCCCAGCCTCAACCACCCCCTCCTTTCCCTACCAAGGGACATGGAAGACTTATAGCAGATGATTTCTGAATTATTTAATAAGGAAGTATGCCAAAGTGTGAGGCCAGAGCTGAATTGTTCAGGGCAATAAAATAGAGGTCAGAAAACTTTTTCTATAAAGAGCCAGATAGGGAATACATTTTTCAGGCCAGATCCTGTTTGTCACAACCACCTAACTGCTACAGTTGTGTGAAAGCAGCCGTAGGCAGCACACGGCATGGCTGAATTCCAGCAAAACTTCATTTACAAACCAGGTGGTCTACTCACTGGTCTTCATTTGCAAATCCATGCAATGCAAGAGAGGGATGATTTGAGTGCTTCTTCCCTTTTCTGCAGTGCAATTTCCCTCTATTCCCTCTAAATAAATGATAGATATACCCTTAAACAATGTTGTTTTGAAGATATGTCAACAAAAACCAGCCTACTTAGAAAACCCACACTTCTTGCTTTGTCCCTTGAATGGTAGGCAGCTGTGGTCTGGACTGAGGCAGTAGAGAAGAGGTGTCTATGGAGTTAGGTCTATTCACACAGTGGCATTACTAGGACTCAGTGATTGGCTACTGTGGTTTTAGGCAGAGGATGGAGTTAAGAAAGACTTCTGCAGCTCTGGATTTGCCAGCTGGTAGGCCGTGGGGCAAGGAGAGGAGAGGGATCTGTTTTGGGGAGAGGGAATGAATAGAGCACTTTAGATGTTTTCTATTTGAAGTGTCCACATGACATACAGATGGAGCGATCTCTCTAGTAAGAAGTGGGATTTCTGAGCCCGAGACCAAGAGATACTTCCTGGGCTGGAAATAGAAGTTTGAAAGTCACGAGTAAGGAAGTGAGTGAAAGCGCTCAGAAGGAAGGAGTGAGGCTAAGAATGAGTGTGGAGACATGGGCATTTAAGGGACAGGCAGATGAAATGGAACCAGAGTCAGAAAAGGAGAAAGAGCAGCCTGAGAGGCGAGACAAGAGTAAAACCAGACAAGCTGGAGTTCCAGAAGTCACTGGAAGAGGAATTTAAGAGAAGGTCCCGGTCAGTAGAGTTTAGTTTGGAGAGGGGAGAGAGGAGGAAGGGAGAAAGAGGAGGGAGGGAGAGAGAGAAGGGAGAGAGAGAGAAAGAGAGAAGAAAAAGAGAGGAGAGGAGAGGAGAGGAGAGGAGAGGGGGAGGGAAGGGGAGAGGAGAGGAAGGGAGAAGAAAGAATGAATGGCTGAAAAGAAAGGGAGACCAAGAGGATATTCTGAAAATGACAGAGATGAACAAGCATCTTACAACATCCCCACCACCACCCCATGCAGCTTATTTTACAGAAAGGGCTAGACTGCCTCAGTCCTGGCTCCCATCTTTCACTTCGTCTTTCCCCAGCAGAGCCCAGTAATGAACAGGAATAAACATCCCAGGCTCAACATCCAGGCCCCTGTTGCCAGGTAGGAAGGTTAGGTATTAGGGAAAAGAAATTTGATTTCCCACCAAGAGTACCTGGGTGCTGGAGACAAACATTAAGAAGAGGCAGATTTAGGAACAAGAGCTTCCCCCTCCTTCCCCAGTTTAGAACCTCTAAGTGTATGCATCCTCTTCTTTCTTACCCAAGATGTAGGACATCGTGGCAAGCCAGGGCCCATGTGTCTACTGCTCCCCAGGGATGTTGCAGTCACCTGCCATCTCCTCCCTTGATGCCTCCTCTTCCAGGCTTTCACCATCTCCAAAATCACCCATGCAGGGCATGCAGAGGCAGACTAATGACGGTGGTCTAGTGCATCAAAAATTCAGGAAAATTCTCTAACCCCATCCCCCGTAAGATGAAGAAAAGAAAGTGTTTGTGCCAACAAAGCCCTGGCGGAGCTGCCTTGCTGTCCTGCACCATAGGAAGTGTGAATTGCAGCAAGAGTTCCCCCCGAGGTACAGCAGGGTGAACTTGACTGACCTCCCAGCCTGCCAAGACTCTTCTCACCTCATCTCCATGAGGGATGGGGTTAGTAATCTTGGGTGACCATCCACCCCCAGAAAGTCCACCCTCTCGAGACTATGCAGAAACTTCATGGAGCAGTTCAATGGGCTGTACTGGAATTGAAGAACAAGCCCATTCCCCCAGAGGAACCTGATGGAGGCCGCTGAGAATGAGAGTAGAATAGAGATCCTCTGAGTTTGGAGCTTTCCCGAGTCCTACTAGGTGTGCAAAGGCAAGATGTGCAAAGGGGTATCCTCTCTCAGCGGCCTGCAAAGTAACTCTTTCTTGGAAGGGGGTCCCTTATTGCCCTAGGAGTTCCCTTGGATTTCCATGAATGATGGTCCCCCTGACTCCTCATCAAACATCGGATTTAATCACAAAACGTTTGTAGTTAGAGCATTTAAAACTACCATTGGCTCTGAGTCTGTAAACTGGAGGAGTTACAGGATTGTTTCTTACCTACATTGTCATGGTAACCAGCACACAGCCCGAGAGTAGTCCTGGCTGTGTTCCCAAGCATCTGGCAGGCAGAGGATGTTTGAATGTGTATGTAACCAGTTTATTGAGCAGTCTAAACTCAGTGGAGTGTATGCACAAAATAATTGTATTTTTCCCTGTCATAGCTTCCACCTCTGCTCTGTGGAAGGCTCCTTTCCTAACACACGGCACATCCTTCTAGCAGAAGGCTCTCAGCAGATTTCATAACTTTCTGCTCATATTGACTCTTCAAGTAAGCCCGGGTTAAAGTTTCAATCTCTTGTCCACTTAGATGACTTCTCTCCAACCTCTCTCCTGCACAGTTTTGAGCTGTGCACTGGTTTCCCAGGGCTGTTGTAACAAAGTCCAACAAACAACAAACTGGGGGGCCTTAAAATGACAGAAATGTATTGACTGAGTTCTGGAGACTGGAAGTCCAAAATCAAGGTGTTGGTAGGGCTGTGATCCCTCTGAAAGGACCCTTCCTTGCCTCCTCCAGCTATTGTCACCCCAGAAGCCCCTTGCCTTGGGAGAGCGCAGCTCCAGTCCACACACGGCCTTCTCCCTGTGTCTGCTCACATGTCTTCCCTCTGTGTACAACTCTGTCCAAATTTCCTCTCTGTATAAGGACACTTGTCATGTTGGACTAGGGCTCACCTAATCAATTTAATGTCATTGCTT
>CAUYRH010059287.1:0-16383 GCA_963574655.1 Perodicticus potto
CTCTCACAGTACGATCAAAATGTTTCTGATTGTATATGAAGCACATTCTGCCCTATGATTGCACCAATGTACACAATTATGATTGAATAAAATTATTAAAAAAAAAGTATTATAAACTTTAAAAATACACATAAAAATAAAGTAGTTCTTCAAACTAAAATTTAAAGTGAAAAAAATAAAAGTACTTGTTCAATAAAGTAAAATGAAAGAAATACTGAGAACAGAAATTAGTGAAATAAAAAATACAACAAAAATAATTATCCAAAATAAAACTGTTAAAATTATATTTAATGTAATAGACAAATATAAAAAGACTGATCAAAAAACTAATGATTAGAAATTTAAAATGTATAATTACATTGACATTTAAAACTAGTTAGCATATCCTATGAATAATTAAATATCAATTCACTTTGAAAGTTTAGATGAAATACATTATTCTCTAGAAAATTATAATTACCGAATTTGACCAGAGACAAAGACTCCATAAACTGATTTCCATGAAAGGATTTTAAAATGCAATAAAAATATTCCCCTCACAAGCAATGAATAGAAAATATTTTTTCCAGGTAAGTTTTACTTAATTTCAGATATTAGTTTATTTTTATCATATACTTATTGTTTCAGAAAATTTAAACAAATAAAATTTGCCTATATGACTTTTTGATAATAAAGCAGGCTACCCACACAGCACACATGAACAGACTTAGAAATAAAAAGTTTAGGACCAATTTCAGATCTGTACAAACACATTGTATCAAACTCAACCCTTATTCATGGTAAGCTAAAAATACAAATGAACATGTTTTGCCTGACAAGGGATATATAATAATAACCTCTGGAAAGCCAGATTGTGAAGAGTAGAATTTTAACAGTATTTCCATTCTGTCAGGAACACAGTAAGGATCCCTTTTCTCACAGATTTTATTTAAGATGATGTTAGGCATTCCACACGTTAACATAAGAGAATAATAAGCAAGAAGAGGAGGAAAACCAGAAGGTAGAAAGAAAGGAAAGGGAAAAATATAAAGAATTTCAGAGAAAAGAAAACAGAATGTCACAAGCTAAACAGCATGGTTTTCTAACAAGAAAATTCAAATTCAAATTCAAAATTCTACAAATACTGTATTAGTTCTAAGAAAGTTCTACAAGTTGCCAAACATGACAATCAAACAAAAAAAATAAACATTTCTTGGTATACAAATGGTATTATGTATTCAGCCATTAAAAATATGGAGACTTTACTTCCTTTGTATTAACCTGGATGGAAGTGGAACACATTCTTCTTAGTAAAGCATCACAAGAATGGAGAAGCAAGAATCCTATGTACTCAATTCTCATATGAGAACAGTTGATGACCTAGTACATGGTGGAGGGGGTGGGGGAAGGGTAGAGCACAGAGAGAGAAGGAGGAAGGGGGGTAGAGGAAGGGAAGAGTAGGGAGAGGGAAGGAGGGAGGGGTGTGGAGGGTCACAGTGTGTGACACACCTTTGCGGGGCAGGACACAATTATAAGAGGGACTTTACCTAACAGATGCAATCAATGTAATCTAGTTCTTTGTACCCTTGATGAATCCCCAACATTTAAAAAAAAAAAAAAGAAGTCCCATTAAAAAGTGAGCAAAAGACATGCACAGAGATTTTTCAAAAGAAGATATACAAATGATGACCAACAGACATATGAAAAAAAAAAGTTCCATACCACTACTAATGTAAATTAAAACCACAATGTGGCCTCGGCGCCTGTAGCACAGTGGGTTCAGAGCCAGCCACAGACAAGGAGGCTGGTGGGTTGTAACCAGGCCCAGCTAGACAACAATGATGACAACTGTAACAAAAAACAGACAGGCATTGCAGCAGGTGCCTGTCCTCCCAGCTACTTGGGAGTCTGAGGCAAGAGAATCGCTTACCCTCTTCACAATGGGCATTATTAAAAATTGAAAAAAAAAAAGAAAACATTTCTATATACCATTTATTTAACGAAACAACCTTAAAAATGCAAGGGAGCAGCAATCCTATTTTCACAGGATACCAACTATTAAGTCATTTGAATAAATTTAAAAGAAGATAAGTAAGACAGTTATGGAGACTTGCACAGTATGAGGGAGTCGGAATGATCCTGAAGAACAATTAGATAGGAGATTCGCCCGACCCGATAGCATGTATCATTACACAACAATAGTTTAGGATCGTTTGGTATTTAGAGTAGGGTTAGAAAAAGACATTAGTGGTATGGAATTGACCATTTGAAAGAGACCCGGATATTTTCCTTCTGAAGACTCTGAAATGTACCCAACAACAAATGGACAGAGTGTTCACCCAACTTTGTGATGAATCATAAAAAAGACAGAACTTAAATATTTATAGAGGCAAACAAGAGACACATCTATAGGAGCTAACACAAACAAGAAACACAGGAATTCAAATGATTAAATCTAAAAGCATAATGACATAATGTTAGCAAAACTAGAAATATGAAAATTATAAATAACATTTATAAAATTTAAAATAAAAAAAATACTTTTTTGAGCAGTTCAGGGTCATAGCCAAATTGAGAGATAGGTACAGAAATTTCTAATGTCCTCCCTACCCCTCCATATACAAGCTCAGCCTTCCTCCAGCAGGGTGGGGGAAGTGATGTACTGGTTAAAACTGATTAACTCACAAGGACATTTCATGATCACCCAATGTCCATAGTGTACATGAGCATTTACTCTTGGTGTTGTACATTCTGTGGATTCAGACAACTTTCTAACATATGTATCTACCGTTATTATCATGCAGAGTAGTTTCACTGCCCTAAATATGGAATTTTATAAAAGATTTAATATACAATTTTAAGTTCTATAAAACCATGAAATCTGACTTGTTGTTTAGGTTAAGTATGTCATGTAAGTTTAAATGTATGGACTGGTTAGGGTGCATTCTGATTCGGTACAGTGTATACACACATACTCGGAAGTCAGAAGGTATTTTTCACCTTTGTATTCACAGTGACAAGCAGGGGGCCTGGCAAAACATAGGGACCACATGATGCATGTTTTAAATTAAAACCAACCATAACCTATTTAGTAACAAAGCAAACATTTCTTTCCTCGCATTCTGTTTTGTTGCCATTGATAATAAATGAGCCCTTGCAACTGACAAAATGTAAGAGAATCTCACTGGGGAGAAAGACCGGGCTGAAATTAGGTTTTTAAACAGCACAGCAGTTACAAAGGAGACAAACACGAAGGCCTTTTCTATCCTCATTTGCTGGCACTCTCAGGTCTGAGGGACCTTTCTCAGTTTCTAAGTCAACACAAATCAGACATAATCACACCAGTTTGTCCTTTATGTTTCACTGCCCAAGTATCACACTATTACCACTGTCCTTTGGGCTGGAGCTAGCAGCTTTCTATCTTGGCAGTTTGGTGATACACCTGATATCAGAGTCCGTACTATTCACAGTGATACACAGAACTAAGGTCAGTCTTGTCTTAAATACTAATTGTTCCACTAACAGTCTTCATTTACAACACTTTTAAAAGACCATTCTGCTTATGTAGTATTTAGTGCACAAGGCAGACACGTGTTTGTTAATTGAATATTTTACATAAGGGATCATTAGAACAACGAAACATCCTACAGGGAGTCAAATATCAAAAATTGTCTTCTAGGAGAGGCAGCAGAGTTTCTTAGATTATGATAGAATACATAAAAGCAAATTGAAAAAGAGTACAAATCTAGGGACTTTTTCTAATTCTCTTTTTCTGCCCTTTCTGTTGCATTGGTAAGACCTTTACGCTCCTTCCACAGATTTATATGTAGGTTAATGTTCTAAGGGTCATTAAAACAAAACTGTTTTTATTTAACAGTGTTTCCACTTATCTTTCAGGCCCAATATTTATGCGCTTTACTTTTTTTTTTCTTAATTATATTTTTTCAAGTCACCTAGTTGCCATGTGTATATTTATGTGCACGAGAACATGTATATTTTTTATCTATTCACACGTCCACACATACCTATGAAAGCCGCTCTGTGCTACCCAGATTTTCCTTCTGAAAGCAGTTTCCCTTTGAAGCAGCTTGGGTGGCAGGAGCCTATTATAACATAACCTGATCAAATGTTGCAGAGTCAACTTTGGAAATACATTTTCTGGTGTTTTATCCTGCTTATTAGAGGTTCTCCAGGTGGGAGGGTAATTCCTCACGTGTTGAAATTACGCGAAGGGCCTTTGACTTAGCCACGTTGGCAGAAGCCAGAGGGAGGGGACTCAGATACTTTCACCCAGGGCATAATGTTGTGGCCCCCTGCCAGGAGAGTGCATTTGCCATTTGGAAACCTTTTATGCCACCTCCAGCACCATTTCATAAAAATTTATGTTTCTCCATGGTGTGCATTCAAAGGATTCTTCGGGACCAAAATATCATTAAGACTCTGAAATACAAAACAAAACAAAAATAATACCCCCAGGGGTCCTTTTTTTTTTTTTTTTGATTGCTCATGCTCTTAGAAAGGATAATTCTCATTTTAAGTTTTTGTGAGCTCTTAGCAGCATGCAATCCATCAGGATACACTTGGTGCACCTCGACTTTACTCACAATCGAAGGACAAATTGCTCGCTTAGTCATTTCTCACCAACAAGCTGCAGCAAAAGCCTGTAGCTGGCCGATGTCATCATGGTTAAGGAAGGAGACAGATTGTAACTAGCATTTATCCAATGCCTCTGACTGGTTAGGCACTGTACTGATTACCTTCTCCCTCTAATTATTTCCTCACTTCATTTATGTGCTGGAGGACTCTCATTTTGGAGGTGAGAAAACTGAGCCCATATAGAAATTAAGTCATATGCCCCAGGGTTACACATTCTAACACAGGCTGAAGAACCTCAAACTCGGGAAAATCCTGGTCCTGTATGTACCGGCATTGTATTATGAACTATTGGAATGTAACGCTTTTAAATTTTGTTTTGTTTTATTTTTAGAGAGCTTATAGAAAGACAGAAGACTTCAAAATCATAAATTATGGCCTAGAATGGATGCTCTCTTTGGCCTGTGAGGTGGGTAAAATGCACACACACACACACACTCACAGACATACATGTTAACATATACTATGTAAAGTTACATGGGTGGAAAGAATAATAAGGTAGGTATATAGGAGTGTTGATGAATAGTACATTAAGAAAACTCAATTATTTCAAATCATATGAATAATCCTTCCATTGACATGCCTGAAGCCACCCATTTTAAGTATGTTAACATGTGAAATTTGGAATGTTAAGATACATTGTTGAAGAGGTGTTTGATAAAAGTTTAAATCTATTTATGTGTTTCACCTAACACCAAAGTGTATATTTCACGTAATATGAATTAAGTGGTATATGCTTATATTCAGATTATATAGTGTACATTGGCTCTTTCAGGTTAAAGAATGGCAGGGCTGTGTTTATTTTCCTTGAACTTCATTACTGAAAGCTAATGATCTTCTATTCTATTTTATTACACCCTGCAGTTTTTTGAGAAACCCATAATTTCTAAGTAGCACCACTAATTAACTCGATGTTGTTGTTTGCATACAAATAATACTACTGTAATCTGTTCATCTTTAAATAAGAAACAGGGCACACTGCATTGATCAATTGCTTTTCAATTTGATAAACTGGTTTTCTATAACTCCCCAGGTATAACATATTAAATTAGGCATAGAGGAGCTTATTTGAAAGCGTGTATAAATGAGTACTAGCCAGGAAAAAGGTTTGGAGTAATATAGGGTGTTGAAATTTAATGACATTAAAATATGAGCTTTGCATTTTGGGGGGGGGTAAGAGTGTGTGTGAAGATGGAGGGAAGATGTGGTAAAAAGACAGCATTTTTAAGGGGTCCTTCTAGACCTCATCAACAGAGTCAGCATTAATTGGCATGACTTTCTGCCTGCATAAATGCTGTGGGTCTTGTGTAAATAAGAAAAAGAGGCTTTTAAAATTCCGATTTCAACTCATGACTTAGAATTTAATGAAACTGCTCAAGTTCAGCACTTTAATCTCACAAATTGGTTTATCACAGCCTAGTGGCCACTTCTTGTTTTATAATAAGCACAACAACAAATATCTATGAACACTTAGAAAATTAAACCAAGGGAAGTATATGCAATTCTGAGCTCATTAGAAGCAATTCATATTTTCATCTGTCTCATTAGAGAGGTTTTTATGAACTAAAAAAAAAATGTACTTTTGTATTTGTGTTTTTTTTTTTAATGTTTAGGCCAGTTGGTAGGAGCAAAGTTTCCTCATTATTCCCAAACAATACACATATATACTTTTAAAGCATAACTTGTGATCAAATGAGCAGAAAAGCAAAGCAATGAAGAAATTCGGAATAGCGAGAGTGTGATAAGACAAACTATTTCTTTGAAGTATTCAAACAATTTTCAGAGAATTCTTCTGCATTATAACTGAGAGAGTTGATTCCACCCAGAAAGGATCATATATCTGAAAGAACTCTTGGCATTCTGCACAAAAATCATGAAGTCAAAACTTGGGAAAAAAAATACATTGACATATTTATTGACAATCATTGCTTCCATCTAACATAATTTTTTTTTTTGTTTACTGTATCAAATATAGCATTTGGCCTTTGATAGTGGATACAGGAAATTTTCTTCTGTATTTTTGTCACTTAAAATCAAAGTGAGCATTTTAGTGTGTGTGTACCACACCAGTCAGATGCAAGGCAAAAGTTTATCAATTTGGATCTGACCTCAGAAGCTATTTAGAAATAATGCCTGGCTCTTATTCATCTTTTGAGGAGGCAATAATACATCTATTTATGTTTAGACCTTTGATTGTAATAGTAGCAAGCAATGTTATTTGTATCTTACTACAGTGTAAGAGTGCCCCTTCATTCTTCATTGTGAACTCCTTTGAGCTAAAATATTATTGGAAAACCTTACATCTGATAAAAGAATCTAATGTTTATTGATTTCAAACTCTACCTTGTAAATGCTTGAATTATGTATATTGAATCAGACTGACTTATTACCTAAGTTACTCCTGGGCTGCAATAATTCTCTTAAGGCATTTCAGTGCTTTTAGAAATGAATTGTGATTCATGTATGTGTGACCTTAACAGAAGAATGAACCAACTTTAAGTTTCTTTTCACTAACTATAATCTCCTTCTTTATTCGGAGTTTAACTTTCAAGGTGGAACGGTGTTAGGGAAGGAGGAAACAAAGAAGTGTTTTTCACTTTGCAGTTCATGCCAAGCCATAGAACATTAGCTGGTTTTTGACCTCACCTTACACCTTACCCATCCCCTTCCAGTCCAGTCACAACACTCTTTATCTTCTGGGGCTAATATTGTATGCCCTCCTAAAATATGGATAGAGTATATAAAAGAGTCTAAAACTTTCGATTTCTCTCTGCTAGAGACTTTGCATCTTGAAAGGATTTATGCTGAGCACAGAGGGTTTTTTAAAAAGCTGCTGTATTGTGATAATCCCGTAAGTGGAAATATCTCCATTTACCTTCTATTATACCACCTGGCTTCTTGCAACTACCCTGGTTTCTGAGCGAGTTCTTCGGTTATCCATTTCATTCTTTCAGATATTCTAAATCTTTGCTACAAATCTGATTTTAGCCAGACTAAATCCATGTTTAGTCAATTTTCGTTGCTCGTACCCAGGGCATCCTAACACATACAACACATTTTTTTTTATTCTTATCTTTTTTGGTCACAGGCTCTTCATGGTGGGGATTCTCAATAATGGTCAAGCTGAAGTTCAAATACACACTGTCAACCTGGGAAGTCTGTGATTTATACCAGTCTTATTCAAAGCGTATCCCGTGGTCCAGCAGCACAGGCATCCCCAGAAGCATATTAGAAATGCAGATTTTTGGGCTCTGTCCTAGACCCACCAAATCAGAATCTCTGGGAGTTGTAGCCAGCAGCCTGTGTTTCAGCAGCCCTCCATATGGTCCTGAAGCATGCTGTCATGAGAGAAGCCCCAATTCAAAGGCATATATGCTCTCCTTCATTCTCAGCCGCCCTACGGAAGCCTCAGGGAATGGAGAGAGTCTGCCAATTTTCTCCTCCAAGGTCCTGCTCCATGGTAGGAAGCCAGAACAGCCCACCTTTTCCTGTATTTGTCAAAGGCAATGATGACATGGAAGGGAAGGTTGGATTCTTGTATTTTATTTTCCACTCTGTGGGTAAAGCCAGGTCATTAAATCACTTATTTTTTTCTTTTGGTCTCATTTCCATTTACCTGTGGAGGAGGGAGTGCTGATTCTTTAGAAGAGAAGACTTCAGACTAAGAGAGAAAGGGACGCCTCCCAGCTGTTCCTGGTGTGACCCTCCGGCCCCAGGAGGATGCTTCTGGAAAATGCTGACAGAAGGTGCCCCCGAATGCCACCGGCAGGCCGCTGCTGCCAGGGTGAAGCACCACTACATCCTAACAGGAAAGCAGACCAATCCGGATGAAGCCCCGCTCCGGTCCTGACTTCCCGCTCCAGTGCCCTCTACTGGCAGGACATAGGGCAAGCAAGCATGCAAAGGAAAAACCATAGAAATGCAGATCCTTGGGCTCTGTCCTAGACCCACCAATTTTTTTTTTTTTTTTTAAACAGGCAGAAACTTTTTAATCAGGTTTAAAAAAAAAATTCAAATGAAGTCCCAGTTTTTCCTTAAACTACACATTCTTAGTTCCTTAGGGACAGAGAAAAGTTTGCATTGATACCAACTCAGATATTAAAGAACTTTAACAGGACACTTTGAGATTGTCCACTACCATGGGATTCATCTCAAAAAAGAGCCCAGGTTGTTACCACCAATCAAATCAAGTTGGTGCATGAAGTGAGATAAATCAATTATCCCGGGAAAGTTGATGTCTAATACACTTTACCTCTAATATCTTAAGATGTTTGGAGTCCATTGACTAGACCTTAGACAAACCGCAATTTCTTACAGGTCACGTCCAGTGTAGCTTCTCATCATGATCACTGTGTAACCAAATCTAATCCATTACTAAAGTATCATAGTTTTCAACCACCTAGGAGCATCTCCTGACTTCCTTAAGGAAGAACTAAAGGGAGAAAGAATTGATCAAGGAGAAGAAAACTGTGCCAAGCTGTCCTAGGTGATTACAGAAATTAATTTTTAAATTATCATATCAATATTATGAGCTACATATTGCTATCTTTTTAGATGATGAAATTTATGTTCAAAGAACTTAAAAGTAACTTGCCAAAATTTTCACTGCTTTTTGATATTTAAGATTTCATTTGAGTTAGGTTTTTCTGATTGAAAGGCTCATTCCTTTTGTTATCAAGCTACACTGTTAGAAATTTACACACAGAGAGACACATATACTCGTGAACATGCATGTATGTTATGCCTACAAAAAGAAATCATTTAAAAATGTTACTCTCATTAGTATCTCAGAAGAACCTCTATACACAGTTGTTAATGTGGCAACTTCATTTATCATCTTCCAGTTTAAATCATTTCTTCAAGATCCACTTTTCTTGCCCAGATTTAAATGCAGGAAAATGACTACTAATTTTAACAATTCTCTATTAATTAGAATACGATTAACATTAAATTACTTTCTTTGTTCTATATTCATTTTTTTCCTGAAAATATTTCAGCACAACATAACACAAACCTATATCCTCATCATTACTGAGAGTTTTCCCCCAGTTCATGTCCTCTAAGAATCTCGGAATATGACAATATTGGAAAGTAACTTCACGTAGATGTAATTCATTACATGAGGTAATACAGGAGAAGGGTTGGCCCTTGTCCCATTATGACTGGTGTCCCTACAAGAGACACGGACACACAAAACCCACACACAAGGAAGAATGCCATGTGAGGTTCAAGTCACAGACTGCAAAGGATTGCCAGAAAACACCAGTCATTAAAGGGAAATTATAGAACACATTCTTTACTGGAGAATTCAGAGACAGCATGGTCCTGTTAATACTTAATTTTGGATTGATAGCTTCCAGAACAGTGAGACAGTAATTTCCATTTAAGCTAGAAATGTTTTAAGCTGCTTACTTGGTAAAGTTTTGTTACAGCAGCCATGGGAAACTAATACATCCTTAACACATTGTCATGGGTTTTCCTTCTATAAACCAGGCACATGGTTTTGAGCATAACAAAATGAACAACAGTACAGGGCTCCTGTTCTCTGTGATTCTCACTAATTGATCTTCCCTTCATTTAGGGTAATTAACAGTTAATTAACAGCCAATTAAGGTGTTAATTGGTAAGTGTGATATGGAATAAAACAGAGGCTGTTATAAGATGGTATAGGACTTGGTAAATACTCTCTCCTGTAACTGGCAAATATTTGTTGACAAATGGACAAATGTATCAATTGATAAGATTAATCCATGATGGAAAACAAACAAGAAATAATTATTTCACCAAACTCTTCCAAATAAGAATTTCAGAGCTGATGTCAGCTCCGAAAGAAAGAAGTTAGACAGAATTAGTCTGAGAGATGCAGACAGAAAGCAGGCAGGTGAGGAAGAGAAACAATATTATAGGGAGAGTAGCATGTGCAATGTGGGGGAAGTTTGAAACCACAAAATTCTTGTGAGATTTGTAAGTTATTCAGCATGACCATAACAGAACACGGGACATAGTGTGTGTGCTGAGTGGTGGGAAGAGTAATTTTAAGGAAAAAGATGAGAGGAAATGTTAAAGGAATGTTGAAGAAATTTATAAGACTTGCTAAAGAATATATAGTTTCATTCTGAAGATGACTAGAGTCACTACAAATTTAAATAGGCAACAGCACTGGCACGTTTGTGTTTTGAAAAATAATATTTTCCTGTAAATCTTTATGTCAACTGTTTTAAATGGGCATGTGTTCTCCTGGAATATCAACGAGGCGGGAAGTGCCCCATCTCAGCTGTGGATCTACTGTTTGCTGATGGCAAAGCCACTTCATACTTCTGATAGTTAATCATTTTAAAATTAAAAAAGAACAGGGCAGCGCCTGTGGCTCAAAGGAGAGGGCACCGGCCCCATATGCTGGAGGTGGCGGGTTCAAACCCAGCCTTGGCCAAAAACTGCAAAAAAAAAAAAAAATTAAAAATGATCAGAATCGGTTTTCTTACCAATTCTCCATATAGGTCCCTGAATGTTGTTCGCTTTACCCTGACTCAAATTCTATCACACTCCCTTGGCCCCAGATTGTCGTCCTTTTGGGTCAAATTTCCTGTATCCTTGTCTATGCCATTACTCCAGAGATGGTTGGAAATGAAAGGGCAGGCAAGAATCTAGGTAATTTTGAGGCAACATATAAATTTTCCAGGAAAATGCTGCCTAACTTTAAATGCAATGTCCTGGTCCTCAAATCTCAATACCAATTAACAACAAATCTTGTTTTATATTTGAAAAATAGATTAGCAAACAAGTATGAATTGAGTGCATACTTTGTACCTACTTTTGTCACTATATACATTGTCAGGGACCTGCAGAATCTATAGCATGTGAAGATAATTTGGGTGTCAGTTGAAAGTTAGCCCAGGATTGAAAGCCTGCTGTTGCTCTAAGATGTCACCTGGGACCAGGTCATCAATCTGGCCACCTTCCCTGAATGGCTTTGATGCCGATCCGTCTGGTTTCCCTGAGTATTAAAGTAATGGGCTTCTGGCTCTTTTTCAGCCCTGTCAAAATAGCTACTGAGCCTTTCTATTGCCTTCCTACAAGGATTTAATCTACTCCAAGTTCCCTGACACATTATAAGGAGGAAATCTGTTTTCTCTGTCACTTTTCCTTTCTCAGCTGGGTCTGTACCAGAACATCTTTGCTTTGGATAAGACGGTACAGAGTTGCTGTGAAAGCTGGTGTTGTCATCCGTGCTATGAGTTGTCTAACTTAATCACCTTGTTTCCCTACATCCCCAAGGCTTTCTGTGCGTTGTTGTCTCAGTAAGGAGCACCTGGCGTACAACTTCGCACAACTGATTTTCACCTCCTGTGTGACGTGTTTGACCCCTCCAGGAAACTACTTCTTATGAACCTGCAAAATTATACCATTTAATGTCTTACATTTTATTTCTTATTTCCATTTCTTTTTTTATTTTTTTTTAACTAGACATTAAACTCCTTGGTGACAGAACTTGAACTTCAGGAGTAATATTAATAACAAAAATATCCACGGAGTGCTTACCTTGGGACAGACAATGAACGTGCTTTGTGTATTATCTTGTTTCCCCCTGACCAGTGTGAGGTTGTTTCTAATTCTATTTTTTGTTTTTTGGGATGGCGCAGAGACATTCAGGAATGTGTACGAGTCTAGCTTCAACCCCAGTCCAATCCCACAGCCTTTGCTTTCTGCCTCACTGTTTCACTTTGGCTCACTGACAACAATGCATGTTTGCCAACCAGTTTTAATTGAATAAATCCTCATAGAAACCTATATTACAGATGGAAAAACAAAGGCTCAGAGACATTAAGCTATTTCACTAAAATCATGCAATGGGTTAGCAATGAAGAAAACCTCAAGGTGCTTCAAAGTGCACATTTTTCACTCTGTAAATACTGACCGGACTCTCTGGTTGTCTGTCTTTCCTAATACAAGATTCCAACCCAAGGACAGGCAGAATATAAACTTTGGTAAAATAGCTTAGTTGCCTGATATTTATTTAAAACCCATTTTAAAATGAAAGTAAGTCTCTCTTTGCAGAAAAAAAATGCTTTAAGATCCTATAATTTTTATCTGCTTTTGTCAGTAGGTTTGTTTGTGTCTGTGCAGATATGTACACGGTAAGTCTTAAGGCCATCAAGAAATTCCATTTTCCTGGATACACTCATTGGGGGGAGGATTGAAAGTGATCAATAAGTCTAAATTTGCTGATGATTGCTTGAAAGGCTGAGAGAAGCATGTTTTCTCCCTTTGCATATTGTTACATCCAAACATGAAGCCTTGGATAGCTGTAGTCACACACACTTTCTGATGAAACGTGGTACTGATACCAGGAAGACAGGCAAGGTGAGAGGCGTGCAGAGAAATGCAGAGAAGCACACGTTAGATGAACAGCAGAAACCAGGCCACCTCGAGAGTTCCAGGGATGCACCTTCCTCTATGCGTTTCACACGTTCCCTTATGGTTTAAACCCATTGATTTGGGTTTTCTCATATTTGAGAAAGAAAGTATCTTAATTGGATTGGCATGCTTACAGAAGTGACATTCAGACTCCAGCTCTAGCAGACACAAGTCATGCGATCTGGGCTTAACATATATCTGTGTCTCACTCAGCTTCTCATCAAACATGGGACTATGTTTCTACCTAAAGGTTGCTTTGGGCATGAGGTAGGATAACACACAGCAAACACTCATCAAACAACCTGTGACCTTGTACCCAATTAATTACACACAATATATACCCCTTTTATTTCCTGCCATTTGGGAAAAAATGATGAACCCAAGATCACTGAGCATATACTGTGTCCCCACCACTGTGCCAAGGGATTTAACATTTATCAATTCACTTCATCTCAGTTAAAGCTAAAAGAGTTGGGTTCTAATCCCACCTCTTTCATTTATTTTTTTTTTTAATTTTTATTTTTTGAGACAGAGTCTCACTATGTCACCCTGGGTAGAGTGCTGTGGTGTCACAGCTCATAGCAACCTCAAACTCCTGGGTTTAAGAGATTTTCTTGTCTCAGCCTCCCAAGTAGCTACAGGCAACCTCCACAATGCCCAGATTTTTTTTGTTGTAGTTGTCATTGTTGTTTGGCAGGCCTGGGCTATGTTCAAACCCACCAGCTCCAGTGTGTGTGGCCAGTGCCCTAACCAGTGAGCTACAGGCACAGAGCCATAGATCAGAAAATTGTGGTTCAGAAATGTTCCCAAATCTTTGGGGAAACTTATTTACTCATTCTTTGTAAACTATAGACTATGAAAATGTTACAATAAAAGAGAAATATTTGAAAAAAAATATTTCCATGAAAAACAATGCATTCCAGTGAATTCTTGTCTTTCAAAATAGGCATCCAATACAAGCACATGTTATAAAAAATCCTCTAATAAAAATTATATAATTAATCAATGAAGGTTATTTTTTGATTTGCTGTAGTTTAATGGAAAAGAGAATTGAATTTGAAGGAAGTCCAAGATGTTGCACTTATAAGGTAAAAGTTGATGGCAAAGTGATCTTTTTACTTTTATTCCCTATAAAGTTGGGATGGTAATTAAATACCAGTCTAACCCTACAATGACCTACCAAACACAACACAGAGAGAAAGTTAAGGAATACCTACATGCCCAATAAATGTTATCATTATATTTACTATATTAATTAAAACATATGTTTATGCCCTTAATACTGCATTTTCAGTAAATCATATATTTCTAATTATAATGGAAGAAAAATAAATGAGCAGCTATTGATTAAATGATCATTTTTCATGTCAATGCAAAGGATTAGGTAGAATTCTTTAAAAATGTTTACCTAACAAAAGAGAAGTGTCAGGTCCCCACCCCCACCCCCCACAGGGTCTGCTAAGACCTGTGGAACTGGTGCAACTGACTGAAGAAATAGAAAATTAGGAACAATGATAAAGAAAGAGACACAGACACAGAATAGAATTTTCAAAGGTGGGAGCTCAGGGGACCACTATCTGTGGGCTCAGACGAGTGGCTGTAGTCTTTGTTCTGCACAGCTTTTATTGAAATCTATCTGCCCAGGTGGTGAGCTGAGGGGGAGAACAAAGACACCAGCAGTTTCTCTGAGTGAGCTATCAGCTCCCATTAACTTTAAGGATTTGAGCATTTTGGAACATCTGAAACTTGAGCCTTGTATGGGGGAAGCCTCCTGTCTGAAGTCACACACACAAATTCCTAGGGAGGTGTTAAGCTCTATTAGTTCATTGTGGAGTAAAACACCACTGGTGTTAATCTCCTCTTAGGAATCGGTGGTAGAGAGGCATTTTCCTCTCATCACCACCTTAGAGGATTTTCCTCTGTGATAAGGGATGTTAAGCTTTCCTGCCCATATCTCAGGGCTCCACCTATTCCCTTGGTCTCTGCCTCAGCCAAATGCAAATCTCCACAATGGGTATCTGCTTTGTCTGTTTAATGGGCAGGAAATGACCTAGAAGGTGTATCTATTCTAGGTCATGTCATAATCTCTTTTATGAACATTTCTTTCCTCAGAGTGTTCACAGACTCAGCAGGGTATTGGTATCAGCTGTATCCAATAGCCTTCAGGAAAGGCTGGAAACTTGTTCAGATAAGAAATTTAACAATGGGACTCCTCGCCTGTAACTCAGTGAGTAAGGAACCAGCCACTTACACTGAAGCTGGCAGGTTTGAGCCTGGACAGAGCCTGCTAAACAACAATGACAAATGCAATCAAAAAATAACTCAGCATTGTAACAGGCACCTATAGTCCCAGCTACTCAGGAGGCTGAGGCAAGAGAATCACTGAAGCTAGAGAGTTTGAGGTTGTGGTGACCTGTAATGATACAGCACTCTACTGAGGGTGACATAGTGAGACTCTGTCTAAAAAGAAAAAGGAAGAAAAAAAAAGAAAAGAAAGAAAGAAATTTATCAATGGCTAGCTTAAAAGTAAACTAGCCTACTTTGTAATTTTCCCTCTCTCTGGGGCTGCCCTCCCCTATTAAGTATGGGGTCTTTGGTCCTCATTCTGCCTGCAGAGAAGAAAATAAAATATCATTTTATCTATGAAAGAGTTGGCAAAGTATTTAGGAAAAAAAAAGCCAAGAATGCTTTCTCTTTTGTCTTGTGATTTTTTTTTTGAGGTGAAATTTAAGTTTTTGTGTGAGTAGTACTATTCTACCTATCTTGAGTGTCTTGCTTGTACTGTATCACATTATACCTTTGTTTAATTCTTAATAAACTGTTCACTTGTTAAAAAAAAAAAAGAAGAAGAAAAAGAATAGAGTTCAAAAAAGAAATAAATAATCTTCAAATGGCATATAAAAGCTAGATAGACTCTGGGTTATCTATCTGAAATAAATCAGATATAAACATAAAAAAAAAAGCCAAGAATGTAAACTAGATTCTCTGAAGTGTACTTTTAATATGTATTTGGATTTATTCTTCTGCAAAGTATTTTTTTTTTTTTTGTGGCAAAATGCGTTTTGCCTTTCAGTTTCCTCAGTGGTGGTGTTGGTGCCAGAGTATGTGTTGTTTTATTGACAGTATACATTGTACACACCATTTTCTAAATGAGAGGACATCAGTGAATAGTAGAAATCTCGTAGGTCTTAGAATGCTGACTGGTACTCAGATACATTCAGACAGATTTTGTAACATTCTTTAAAAAGATAAAAATTCTTATGCTTGTCAGAATCACCTGAGATTCTCTCCCATAGTCCTTTAGGATTGGTTTTCTGGTATTGTTGTTGTTTTTAT
>CAUYRH010059291.1:0-14164 GCA_963574655.1 Perodicticus potto
GTGAAGCTTTTGTAGAGCTGTGTCCTCAACCTTGAACTGCCACTAAGGTTTCTATACTCCCTCATAGCCATAAAGCCTGCTCAAAGGTCTTCTCAGGTTGCTCACCTCCGCGACTTTATGCAAAATGGAATACCCCCTTCATCACACACACACCAAACACTCACACCACACCATACACACTACATACATACACAACCACAGACAGACACACACCCACACCATACACACTACATACATACACAACCACAGACACACACCCACACGACACACACCACATACATACACGATCAGACACACACCCACACTACACACTGCATACATACACAAACACACACACACCACACAGACACACACCATACACGCTACATACATACATAACCATAGACACATGCACTACACACATGCCACACAGACACACACACACCCAACATACACACTGCAAACACACACACGTCATATACATACACTTACCATATACACACACGCTATGCACATACACACTCCCGATCTTTTTTATCTTGCTCTTTTTCTTTTTTCTCATAATATTATTATCTTTTAACTGACTATATAATTTATTTATTTGTGTGGTCAATCATCTGTCTCTTGAACATCTAAGAGTGTAAGGTCTAACACAACAGAACCTTTGTCTGGTGGTCACTGGGGTGTCCAAGTGCCCAGGGACAGACTCTGGCACAGATATGTGCTTAGGATGTGGCTGATGGGTGGATAGTATGCGTGATTAGAGGGTGTAAGGTCTCTCACTTTGGCAGCCTTCTAGAAGTCAACTTAACATCACTGAATACAGAGTTGGCGAGAGTTACGCCCAATCGGCTGTCCTGAGCCAAGGCAAGCATGCTCTAGTGTAGCATTTGGTGCATAGTAGGTGCTCCACAAAGATTTGCTGAATCAGCGAATGCTGAAACATGCTAGTAAATATGGGAATGCAAATAAAAACAATATACAATCTTCACAAATCAAAATGGCAAACGTGTTAACAATGAATAACTTCAGAAGCAATGACTCAGTAAACTTCCCTTTAGGAACTGACTCTATGGATATAAAAATGGAGTATCCAAAGAAGGCTTGTACCTAAATATGTTTATTGCAGCATTGTTTGTAAGAGCAAAAAACTGTAAATAATTAAAATATCACATAAACAGAAAAACTGTGAATAAACTATGCTATATCCACTTATTAAATATTTTGCAGACATAAATATATTTTGATATTCAGAGGGCTGGCAGAGAAAGGGCATTGAGCACCAGAGACCAAGGATTAGAGAAAGTAGGGGCTATATAAACAAAACTAGGAGAATATGAGGGCATAAAAGGAAAGAAAATAGTGTCTCAGAGGGGGTGGTTAACTGTGCTCAATGCCCTTGAGAGGTTATGGAAGAAAAGGCAGGAAATGGCACTGGATATGACCAGAGGAAGTCAAGGGTACTCTTGGCCCAGCAGAGTAGATTACTAGCGAGGCTACAAGCTGAGTAAAACAGGAAAGAAGAGATATGAGGGAGGAAGAGAGCAGTGGGCATAGCGACTCTTTTGTGAAGATTTGTTAAAATGGAAAACAGAGCGGTAAAGTAATAGAGAAGGCTATTGGATCACTGCAGGATTTATTCACCACTAGATCGTACTAGAGCTTTCTTCATGTTAGAGGAAATGATCCATAGAGAAGAAATGAAAGATGCCAGCAAGAAAGGAGAAGCTGCAGAACAGTCCTCAAGTGTGGAAGAAAAGCCTGAGCTGGCCAGGTGGAGGTGTTGGCCTGTGGCCCAGGTCGCCCACCCCATTGGGAGAGGCACAGCGCCTGCGTTCAGGGCAGGTGCTGCAGAGACTGAGTGCAAGAGACAGGGCTGTCCACCCAAGACTCTTCTTTTCCCACTGATGTGTGAGGCAAGGTCTTGAGTGGAAAGTGGGAGACGGACAACAAAGTCAAGTATAAGGAATCATTTTAGAGGAGGAGCAAAGTCTTACAACCGGAAAGCATGCTGGTCTGAGATGGGAGGAATTGGACAGTGGGGATCACTCACAGAAGTGTGCCTGGCAGTGCCCTCATGTGTTACTGGACAGGCTCGTCTGATGCTCCAGGCACTGCATGAAGGAGGTGTTACTGTCTCTATTTTACAGGCAAGAGACACAAGGATCACAGATGCTGTGTCATGTACCAAGCCCTCCCAGTTCAAAATTGACAAAGCCAGGATTAAATTCAAGTATCTCTGACTTCAATGCTATTTCAGTAACATAATAATCATAATAGTAACTGCTTTCTTTCCGCCACCAAAGTACTTAGAAAGGTATACAGATAATAAAGAAAAGTTTTTTTTGAGTAATTCTGAAGTCATAGCTTCAGCATAGTCATGCTTCAGCAGAAATGAGGGGGAAACATAACATTCAATATAATAAAAACATTCAATTGATAACTTTGGGAAAGTGGATGCCCCATTACCTATTGATAACTCTGTAATCTTTGTTCAAAGTTTATTTTTAGTAGAGTTACTTATCTTAATTGCTTAGTAGGAATGAGATAAGATGAGAAGCCACAAAAATGACCTAACAGAAAAGCACGCTATTATAAATCAACAATATTTACACGAAATGAATTCCAATGCATCAAGCCACTAATAAAAGCAGTAACGATCATAGCCTTGGGTAACAAAAACACCCACGGTCTAACAGAAAAACAACGTCAAAGAAAACAAATGTCCTGTGGGAAACGTCTTTAAAAGCTCATCTCCTCATAAATCAACCTGAGCAAATCAAATATGGCAATTAACATGCAAAAAAAGTCTAACCGGGGCTCTTTAAAGAGTAACGCAAGAAAACAACAGATTTATTTTTTTCTCTAGATGATTCAGGCTCCAACATGGTCCCATCCAAAACAGCACATTGCTAAAACTCAAAATGATACCAGGCCAAAATTTCACCTAAAGTTGGGAGACATGTTTACACCCAGATATGAATGATAGCCTTAGAACCCATCTACAGTGTTTCTTTGTTTAAAGAAAACTCTTTTAGGCTCGGCGCCCATAGCTCAGTAAGTAGGGCGCCAGCCACATACACCAAAGCCGGTGGGTTCAAGCCCAGCCTGGGCCTGCTAAACAACAATGACAATTGCAACCAAAAAATAGCCAGGCATTGTGGCAGGTGCCTATAGTCCCAGCTACTTGGGCACTGAGGCAAGAGAATCACTTGAGCCCAAGAGTTTGAGGTTGCTGTGAGCTGTGATGCCACAGCACTCTACCAAGGGTGACCTAGTGAGACTCTGTCTCAAAAATGTGTTTTGTCTGAATTGCAGTAAAGAACTCCAGGTGGCCTCAAAGGAGAGAGAGTAGGGAAAGAGGCTGTTAGCAGTCCTTCAAACCCTGGTGCTAGAACCTACAGCACTAAATTCATGAACCTCAAAATGACATAAGCAGTGGGTTAATGAACCCTGCCATGTCTTCTCCTCATTCCCGCCAAATGGAAGATCCCCAGAAGCAGTTCTCTCTGTGTCATCCCACTATTATAGCTCTTTGAGTTCCAAGTGAGCCTTATATGTGTCTCCATGTCTGCCAGGCACAAGTGTTTGTTGCATGACTAAATACTTGAGTGAGGGAATGAATATATCGACCAATCTATCAATTATTAAACAAAAGTTTTTCTAAATGAGTGAACCAGGGTGGTGCCTATGGCTCAGTGGGTGGGGCGCCGGGCCCACATACCCAGGGTGGCAGATTCGAACCTGGCCCTGATCAGCTAAAACGGCAGTGACAACTGCAACAAAAAATAGCCAGGCATTGTGGCAGGTGCCTGTAGTCTCAGCTACGCAGGTGGCTGAGGCAAGAGAATTGCCTAGGCCCAAGGGTTGGAGGTTGTTGTGAGCTGGAGGGTGACAAAATGAGTCTCTTTCTCAAAAAAAAGAGTGAATCAGCTTAAACTGGTATTAGGCCCCAGTTTTCAAACCAAAAAACTTGGGGGAGAGGAGCAAACAATCCTGACGTTAGCCCGAACTGGTTTATATATAGAGGAAACGTGTTTCTTTCATGATGATGCCTAGTGGTTAATGCCCAAGAACTTGGAAACACTTCCGTTCAAGTCTCAACTCTGAATTTGCACAAGGCGCTTTATGTGGTCAAAGTGCTGAGTTTAAGTCTTTTAAAGAATCTTTGATGTGATGCTGAGGATGAGTTTGGCATGTGGGTTATGTATGAAGTTGGAGAGAAGAAAATTTGGGGAAGAAGTGACAGGAAAGCAAACTCCAGGGAAAAACATTCCTATAGGATGAGTATGTCATGGATTATATGCAGTAAAAACTCTTGGATGCTCTTGTAAAATCATTAAATTCTAATTAAAACTGGATTAGGTTTGCCACGGTGTGATGCACCCCAATGCGTTTCTTCTCAAATCAGAAATGCCCAGTCCCCTCCTGCTGGTCTCACAGATGTTTGTTGACTCTGCCTGGGTTCTTGTTTGGGATGTGAATTTGTAAAACTTCCAAGTCATAGACAGAAAAGTATTGAAAATTCATCACCAAATGCTGCCTCACAGATAAGCAAAGTTGTTAAGTTCTTCAATGCTCTGCCAGGCAGGGATGAGATAATGACCACCCCCCGCCCCCCAGTCCCAACCCCTCTGGGAGAAGACACGCTGTGGTTAAGGTTTGGGCTGACACCTGGGCACGGGCTGTTTTTCTGCTTGTGAATGCTCTAGAAAGCATCTTTTAGTCAATAATAATTGTTTTGCAAAAAGCTAGTGTTTACCAGATACTTTTTTTTTGGTAAATTATCTTATTTGATCCCTCCAACAGCTTTCAAAGTTAAAAGTCTCACAATATAGCATCTGCAAGCTGGAGAAGCAGGAAAGCCAGTAGTATAATCAAGCCAAAGGCCTGAGACGGGGCCAGTGGTGCAGCTCTCATTCTGAGGCCAAAGGCATGACGGGGTGTAAGGAGGAAGGGTCACCGGTATGATTTGCAGAGTGTGAAAATGCCAAGAGTTCCAGTGTCTGAGGGCAGAAGCAGACAGATGTCCTAACTGAAGAAGAAAGAGAATTAATTCACCCTTCTTCCATCTCTGGAATTAATTCACCCTTCTTCCGTTCGTCTGGGCCCTGGATGGATTAAATGATGCTCACTCTTTTCTTTATTTGGTACTGATTCAAATGCTATTCTCTTCCAGAAAGACCCTCACAAATGCACATGTCAAGATAATATGTTACCAGCTGTATGGCATCTCTTATCCCAGTCAAGACAACAGGTAAAATAAACCATCACGCCTTCTCCCACATTCTGTGCTACATTGGTTCCCCGTTAAGTCCTGTCCTTATTCTCTAGGCTTCCTTCAGACCTGTCACTGGCCTTTGTGGGGCCTGATGTCTTTATCTTCAGGCCCCTCCTGACAGCAGATATTCCTTCAGAGGGGGGATGCCCCTGGTCCGCAGAAGTGACTCTGTTCGCATCTGTCATTTCTTTTTTCCTAGTGATCTTCCAGCTCTAGGCTATAATGTCCTTGAGACTCGTGGCTGCTTCTATGCTCTGAAACAGCAGAGCACTTGGAAAAGTGCCTCCCACAAAGTAAATATTGAATAACATTTGTTGAATGAATGACCCCAACCAGCAAGTACTACACTGAACAATTAAGTAATTAATTGTAACAAATAAGTAATTCTTATTACCTAGCTGACATGCTACTTTTTAAGATTATAGAAAAATATCACAAACAGAGTCTGAGTCTCTCCTAGAGTTGCATTATATGGTATTGGGGGGGGGGTGTTTGTTTTGTTTTAATTCCTTATAGTCTATGTCACCGCAGCTTTTCAAACCTCCTCTACCTTCCCCGGGCATCCACCTTCCCTCTGTCCCCAGCATCCTCAGGAAATGAATGAACCTTCTACTTTACTAATGCTGAGGACACCCCCTTTGAGCATTCTCCTTCCTATATCAATCATCTCTTGGAGTCTTGGCCCTTGTTCACTCTTGGAAAATGCAAACTATACTGATAAAGTTGATCTCTTCCCACCTCCCACCTCCAATTTTGTGCCCCTCATCGGGTCACTTCTTCTTGACCTCACATGGTGCCTATATTTTCCCATCCAGTCCTCCATGCCTCTCACGCACACTTTAGACAAAGAGGCATCTCTGTTCCAAAGTAGCCTATTCTTCTGTCCTCAAGCACACACAACTCTTCTGCCAGCTTCACCATCTCTGTTCCACTTTTTTCTTTGAATCTCCTTGGGTTCCTGCCCACCGGAAACCTTCATCCCTGGTCCTCCCTAATTTTATTTTCCCTCCTTCTCTTTCATCCCTGTTTTCTCTCTTCGAGAGGTCTAACCTTCATGGAGGAAGGCATCCTCTTTGCTCTTTCGTCCTGATTCCCAACCTGTGCCACCGCATCACAGTGCTGCTTGGCCAAGTCCTTTCCTCTTCACCTCTCTTAAATGGCAAACTTTTCCCGCCTATCTTCAAGAGTATCTTGTGACACAGAACACCTCCACCATCACGCTCACTCCTCAAAAACTCTTCCATCTCATGCTGTCTCTCCATTAACAACTTTCCAGAAACTACTTTCCAAAATATTATCAAAAAGAGATGTGCAAATCTCAGCTCCCCTGAGCTTCTCATAACCCCTGTCAGGTCTTACTGATCTTTCCAGAGTCAGTTCAATCTGCAGCCCTCCTTGACCCCTGCTGCCAGGCCAGGCTTTCTCACATGCATCTCTTGCCTCACTATGGTCAGTTTAAAAACCATGATCACTCCCTGGAGCCCACCACATAGGTTAACACCTTAGGATCCTCCAAAGCACCCTTTCTGATTTACTGCTCTCGTACCCAAGAAACTACTGTATAAGTTTTACATGATGAACCAATCTCATTTATACATAAGCACTTATTTTTTTGTAAAGTATCCCTAGCATGGATTTTCAACTTCTTGTCAACCGTCTCTCATGCTATGCTCCCCAGAAAGTTCTGTAAAGACTGTAGCTAAGACGTGCAGAGAATGTCTCCCCTAGTGCTTGTGCAGATGTAGGATATATTTAGACATGCACAAACACACTCCCAGCAGAAACGCCCGCCTTCATTAGTGCATCTTTCTCATCTCTAAGTGGTACAAGTGTCTCTCAGTTGGAGGTGCCATCTTGCTATCACCGCTTACGGCAAGCTGCTCCTCCTATGGAGAAGGGAACTCAGGGAACAAAGTTCAACACCTGGATGCAGGAGAAAAAGAGGCTAATTATTTTAAGTATGTTTTCTCTAATTTTTCTTTCTTTTATTATTGTGGAAGGTTAGTCATTGTTGGTTTGCTAATCTCTGGCTTAATTATAAACATAATTATCAAGGTCTAGTTCCACATCAACCAGGTCTATTTAACACTTCAAATATGTTGACACCTTACTCTGTTTATTCAATTACAGGGGGAAGGAAAATAGGTATTTTGATGTAGTATAGTGGTATCGTTTGCAAAAATCCCTCCCTTAAATAAAAAGACACAAAAATTTTGGAGGAAAAATAATGTCTCTTATTCTCCAGTGAAATAATGTGTGTCCTATACAGTGATGTTCAATAGCAAGAAGGGCAATTTGAATATCAAAAATTATGGTGAGGTCAAAAAGTCTCCTTTTCAACTATCACTACAAAAGTGTTATGCAGAATGTCCAGTAACTTTTCTAAAAGGCATTCATTGCTTCATCCTATATCCTGCCAGCAGGAATGCAGATGCAATGAACAGAGTTCAAATACTCAAAATATTTTTTTAAAAGTTTTAGTGCGTTGAAGGTGATCTCAAGTGATCCTTACAGTATTAAGTACCTAAGCACATCAGGCACAATGAATGTATTAATTAATTTGGCATCAGTTAATTGATCAGCACTACGTTAAACCAAAGACTGCTGGGGACAGAATCTTTAAAGGGAACCCTTGCCAACTACAGGCAATCTTGAGTTGCTGGCAACACTGACCACTTGGTCAAATGCCTTTTCCATGAAGGAAAACGATTGGCCATGTTCTCTTTCAGGCTGTGCGCTGTTATATATGAATGTAAATTGCCTCCACTCAAACGATAGCATGAATTCTAGCCATTACTTCTGCATCCCTGCCATCTGAAAGAACAGGAAAAAGAATTGCTTTTAATCTCATAGTCAGAATGTGATCACATATGCACACTTAACTTCTAGGGAGGATGAGAAACTCAGTTTCTAGACAGCCACATGGCCGGTTTAGATAGAGAAGGACTCTGTTACTAAGAAGAAAAAAAAAGCCTCTCAGCTGATAGGAATCCTTCACGGTTTCTACTAAAATTTGTGCTTCACTTTCAAGGCAGTCTCCTGCCTGTTCTGTGTTTTATCTCATATCTGAAGAGAGGAATGGCAATAGCTTATCTGAGTTAGAAGAAGAACATCAAGTTCCCTGGGTCACCCTCCACGTGGAAAGTGGTGGCAGAGCGTGAATATGAAAGCTCAATCCTCCAATGAATGGGAGAGGCAGTGTCCAGCCATCAAGCTGCACGAGTGTTCACCCCACCCCAACTCAGTGTGCATGCTGAGATTGGAACAGACATTAATCGTCTTATTAACTAAGAAAGTTGTTTTAAAGATCTACATATCTTTGTTGCATGAACATACTCCATTTCCATTTCTGTCCTTCTTTGGTCCTTGCCTCTTACTTTTTCAGATAGTGTATGTGCGAAAAAAGGCTAACAAAATGTGTGGTCATGTCCAAATCTGATATTTTATAATACAAACACACATGTACAGTACACTTACCATAGGCACATACACACACCACACATTCATATACGTAGAGCATACACATTCACACAAACACACACCATACCCATGCACACATACATATATGTTCACATGAATGCACCACACACGTGTGTGCACACATACACACGCACACAAACATACACACATGCACATACACATAGCATACACACATGCTTACCATACTTCAGAAGTCAAATAAACCCTTAAGAATACCATTACTAGGAAGGCGCCTGTGGCTCAGTCGGTAGGGTGCCAGCCCCAAATACTGAGGGTAGCGGGTTCAAACCCAGCCCCAGCCAAACTGCAGCAAAAGAATAGTTGGGCGTTGTGGCGGGTGCCCGTGGTCCCAGCTACTCAGGAGGCTAAAGCAAGAGAGTCGCCTAAGCCCAGGAGTTGGAGGTTGCTGTGAGCTGTGTGATGCCACAGCACTCTAACAAGAGTGACAAAATGAGACTCTACAAAAAAAAAAAAAAAGAATATCATTACTAAGACTACCATTACCAGTAGAGTTTTTATATTTGCTGGTACATTCCAAATAATGTTTAGCTTATTTCTCTATAAACATGTTCCTGAGGTCTGAGGATGGAATTAAACGCACTGTATGTCATGTTTTGCTTGTGCACTTAGTAAATAAAAGCTAGAGAAAGAGACACATGGAAAGAAAGTCAAGAGGGGTCATGACTGAGCCAGGGCCACAATCATCTGAACCACCTCTGTCACTAGTTTGCTGGTCACTTTCCATTTTAGGACCTCAGTGTCCTCATTTATAAAGTGTGGAGACTGGATAAACCATAAAGTCACTGTTATGAACTGACTTGTGCCCCTCTCTCCCAAATTCCTATGTTGAAGCCCTAATCTCCAATGTACCTGTATTTGGAAATGGCGCCTTTAAAGAGGTAATTAAGGTTAAAGGAGGTCATAATAGTAGGTCCCTAACCCAATAGGTCCGGAGTCCTTATAAGAAGGGGAAGAGACACCAGGATTGTGCATACATGGAGAAAAGACCATGAGAGGGCTCAGGAGACACCAACCCTGCCCATACCTCCATCTTGGACTTCTAGCCTCCAGAGTACCAAATAAATAAATACAACTATTATGTACCCATAACAATAAAAATAAGAAATTTAAAAATATATATTAAAATTACCCAATGACCTGTAGGTTGGGGGGAGGGCTGACAGGAAGGTTGTTACTCCAAGTGGATGAGAAATTTTTAACCTAATCAAGCACCTGCTTTGAATTATTTGAAATAACTTCTTTGGAGCCAGTGATTGTGGCTTTATTTTTGCCATATTCACATCACATTTATTATTTAAAATATGTGTCATTCATCTGTTTTTAGTTAGCTTAACAATCTGGACTTCTGGATTTTATCCAGTTACCTCAATTTATCTCCTTGGCTGGAGATGGTTTCATAAAGATGGCCTTAGAGAGGTGAGAATCCCCTATTTGGAGCCAACATGATATCTACAATAACAAGAAAACATTTGTCAAAGTGATGGCCATCTCATGTCAATACTTGTTTGTAATATATGACCCATATTTGGTTTTTGAACCAACCCCTTTCACTTTCAATCTGGAAATTTAAATATTTTCCTCACCATGTGGCCAACTCTGTGGCTCCCTATTTTAATTCATCAACCATGATTTCTGTCTTCTGCGTCGAATATGCATTTCCAGACCCACTACCAACACATAAGGGTGCACTTCTAGCTTTGGCCAGAACAATCTACCTGACTACATATTCCCAGAGTCATTCCCACATAGTCATAGCTTAAACCACAGTTCTAATCATGTACAACATAGGCTGATTGTTGGTGCTGACTTCTGTTGCTCAAAAATCACAATACTCCCTAACCAGTTCTGACAAGAAGCTCGTACCAGTAAAACATCGTTCCTAAACACAGTTAGATAGCAGAAGGGGCACACCAAGCTTCTCACGCTCCCTCAAGTCCTGATGCCTCCCTTGGCTGGATTCCAGACTACATGTTAATTTGCATGGCTGAAATAGGGGATTCGTTTCTTGAGGCAATGAAGCTAAGCATTTGATTATAATAATTAACTTTTTGAAAATAATTATTTAATATTAGTTCATATTTATTAGTCACCGGGGAGTAACTGGCTCCTGATTACCATCTCAAAATATTGCTTGGGATGAAGACAGGTAAAACAGTCTATTTTTTCCGCCAGTTTCATCACAGTTCCAGTACTGGATGAGCTAACAAGCTTTCAGAATTAATTCTCACAAATGCAGCATGCAACTTCACTCTTCAGTGGCCATTTCGTTATCTAGGAGAAAGGGCTCCAACTATCATGATGACCTAGTAATTGTATGATACTTTGCTGATATGGAAGGAAGGCAAATTACTCTAATAGGAATTTCCTGAGTCTCTGGAAGTTTGGCTACATAATGGCACAGGTGTCTTCTAAGTATGAGTATTGGCTATGACAGGATACTATTCTTTTCAGACTGTAAAACATATTTCAAAATAAGTTATAATGATTGACATGTTCTTGATTTTGCAAAGTTTCTCTTTCCACTTCTTCTAACTTTTCTTTCCTTCATATTTCTTTCCATTTCTTCTAACTTGTTTCTCCCTATTTTCAGCCTCTCTCACATACTTTAAATTCTTATTTCTGCTCTCTCAAAAAAGGAATTAAAATCTTTCCAAATAATACAAAATTACGTATGCAGTGTAGAGATAGCAATGTAAAAGTAGAAAACAACATGGTTAGAAAAAGTAAACAAAGGGAAATAAACATTTTTATAATAAATTATGGTTAGAATTTATTCTTCTTCATTTTTAAAATTGCCTGTAATTAGTCAGCATCACTTTTTGGGATAATAATAATAATATGATGATGATGATGATGATGATGATAAATCCTAGTAGCAGAGAAGGAAAAGCATGACCTCAGGAGTCAAATGAATTTGAATTAAATTCTTTCCAGAAGAACATGTCCACATCCCATTCCTTCTCTAAGGTATATTGTTAAGTTTCATCAAATTTATTATACAATAACTCCTTTCTAGAGCCTATGTGAAAATTAAGTGAAATATCCTCCATAAAGTCCTTCACATCATACATATTACTTTCCTATTTGTTAAATTCTTCATCATAATGGGAAAAGAGATTTCACTGAAAACTAAGCTAAAAACACTTTTCCGAAACAAAAATGTGATTGATGTCTTTGTCTTTGAATGGGCATGCACTCAGAAATTTAGACTTCAAACTGGAAACGTCTCCCACACTGATTGCATCAGTCCCAAACCATTACAACAGTAAAAAAGTTCATGTATTTTGCCATAAAATTGAATAACTAAAGAGGCCAAAATTCTCTGTTTGTGTGATCAGGCTTTAGAACATCATCCCTCTCTGATTCTGTAAAAGGGGAGCAGTCTTTAATGCTGCCCATGCATTATAATGACTCTCCTCAGTAAACTTGAGATAATTAGAGCAAAGTCATTGTCATTCTTTTGGTAGAGGCCAGAAACAGTCCTTGTAAGAGATTTAGCCATTTGAGAAAATATGCACACTCCATTCATTATGAGGTTTGAGATTTTAGATGAGTAAAGTGGCTTGTGTAAGAACTTGGAAAAGAAGAAAAAGTAGCTTTTTACCATAAATGAGTTTATTTAACAAACATGACCTGAGTACCTCCTGCATGGCAAGACTTTATAATACAAAATAAATGCCACTCCTTTTCTGTTTTACTTTGAAAGTACATCTTTGTTTTTCCTCTCCACTGCTGTAGCCTTGCTCTAAACCTCCATCTTCTCTCATTTAGACAGAAAACAACAGCCTTCTGTCTGGTTTTCTCATAACTTCTTCCCATGCCTAACTGGTCATTCATTCTCCATAATCCAGAATGGATTGGTCCTGGAGGACCATCCAAGCTCCTTCCAACTTTGTTGTGTCTGGTTTCTCCTTCTTATCTCTCACCATCCCTAACCTTGTAATTCTACTGGACACCAACTATAGGCATTAATGTAAAAAAAAAAAAAAAAAAAAACTACTGTAAAATAGTTTAAAGAGGTTTATTCTGAGCCAGTGCATGTGACCATGACCTGGGGAAATATGACCAAGAAGTCTTGAGCAAGTAGTCTGAAAGTAGTTGGGTTACAGTTTGGTTTTACACAAATTAAGGAGACACAAATTGCAGGTGCAATCATAAATCAATGCATTGGTTTGTGTATTGGTTTGGCTCAAAAAGGCCGAACATCCGGATGTGGGGGTTAACAGGTAATAAATAGGTTCAAAAAGTCTTTGATTTGTAATTGGTTAAAGCTTTATCAAAAGGCTTGCAATGTCCTAACATAAGGAAATCTCTTAAGCAGAGACAAGCTACAGTGCCCTGACCCGAGGGATCTATTTTTTCTTTTTTTTTTTTTACATATACATGTGTTAACTAGGTTTCCACTTTTTGCTTTCACAGAATTTAAAAGGCTTAAAATTTAATAACAGTAAGAATGGTTAAAATAAGGACTAGAAACAAAAACCACATAAAGAATGAACGAGGATAAATACATTCAGAAAAGAAAACAGATGATTACTACATCAAAATATTAAGCAATATTAATAATAATAATGCCAAGAAAGTAATGTTCACATTGTCAAATAAGAGTATGTCTAGTATAGAATGCTTTGACGCTGAGGGTCAGTATGAAGTCATCAGTTAACTTCTTATTTTTTTTCCAAAGTCTCAAAAAATAGACAACTAATATTATATAAATAAAAGTAAAAAAGAGTTTCAAAAAACAGATCATGCCAAATCTTATAGACAATAGAAAAAGAAGAAATATTTCAAAATCATTCTACTTGATCTGGATACACCTGATATTGAGATTTGAGAAAATATATTGTTATTAAGGGAAATTACAAACATATTTCACTTATAAATCAGGATGCAATATCCTAAACAACATATTGACAAGTTGAATTAAAAATTAATGTTTAAGTAATGTACTTTGGTCAAAATTGAATCCAATTTATGTGAGAATTAGTCATTATTTTCTTTCCTTTTTTTTTGTTTTCTTTCCCTCACCCCCTCCCTCCTTCTCTCTCTGTCTGCTGTCTCCTTCCCCCGACCCCACTGTGTCATTAATTGTCACTAATTGTCCTCAAATCACAGTTGAATACTTAGGATTCATGCTTCTCCATTCCTGTGATGTTTCACTAAGAATAATGTGTTCCACCTCCATCCAAGTTAGTACAAATGCTGCAAAGTCTCCATTGTTTTTGATGTCTGACTAATATCCCATGGTATACATATATCATAGCTTACCAACCCATTCCTGGGTTGAAGGACATGTAGGCTGTTTCCACATTTTAGTAATTGTAAATTGGACTGCAATAAATGGCCTAGTATGAGTGTCTTTATAATAAAAGTTTTTTTTTTCTTCTGGATAGATGCCCAGCA
>CAUYRH010059293.1:0-23414 GCA_963574655.1 Perodicticus potto
GAATTTCAGGTTCTTGGTCTCAGGCGATTCGAAGAAGGAATCGAAGGACCATAAGAGTAGTGGTAAGTCAGGATTTATTTATAGGAAAGAATTATAAGTAGAGGAGGATTTATTTATAGGAAAGAATTATAAGTAGAGAAAGAACTAACCCTCCAGGCAAGAGGACCCAGGAGGGGAGCAAATTCTCTTGCCTCTGGAGGGAAACAGGCAGCTCTTCCTGTTCCCTCTCTCTGAGGTCTAGTCGAGGTTGGCTTCTGGAAGGGAGCAGGCAGCTCTATCCTGCTTCCTTTCTGAGGTCCGCTTCGTAGCTGTTCTCTCTTTGAAGTCCTGCTGAAAATCTCTCTCTCTCCTTGAGCTCTCTGCTCTGTTGGTTTATATGGGATTTTTGGGGGGTGGGTCCTCATCAGTTATCCAATGAAGATCCGGGCCTTGGAGACTGACAGGTTATTGACCAGTCAGATGTGCATGAGGAGCAGACAGCAAGGCGCCAGTGTTTTCCGCACAGGTGGTTGGTTCTTTTTCAAGCCGGTTTCTTCATCCATCACAGCATTAGCACCGCCACGGCCAAGGCAGCGGTTGTAGAGCTGTCCTGTCCTGCATCAATGTCTCGATGCAGGTAGGCCTTTTAATGGTCAACACCCTTTAAGAGTGAAAGCGTGAGGCTTGGCGTCTGTAGCTCAGTGAGTAGGGCACTGGCCACATACACCAAGGTCGGTGGGTTTGAGCCTGGCCCAGGCCTGCTAAACAACACTGATAACTGCAATCAAAAAAAGAAAAAATAGCTGGGCCTTGTGGCGGGCACCTGTAGTCCCAGCTACTTGGGAGGCTGAGGCAAGAGAATCACTTAAGCCTAAGAGTTTGAGGTTGCTATGAGCTGTGATGCCACTGCACTCTACTGAGGGTGACACAGTGAGACTCTGTCTCAAAAAAAGTAAAGAAAGAATGAAAGTGTGAGATAAATTATCCAGCAAGAAACTATAATCAGCTGAAGCACTTGCTGAGGGTAGAAGGAGTATAGAGTGGGTGATGGAAGAAAGTAGTTATAAATTGCAATTATCTATATGACTAGTTGTAGAAATGTGCACTGTCATGCAAATTTCTTTCTTACCTTGAGATGAATAGATAAGTGTATATGTTAGCCATTTTTCTTTTCACTTCTCCTACTTACCTACCATCTACAATAAAGTAAGTTAATAGCAATTAACTTCATATCTCAGTATTTTCATTTTGAAATATCAAAGGGGGAGTATGACTCAGCTAGAAGAGGATTGAACATCAGTCTACAACAGTTGAAGGAAATTTGTGTCCTCTTTTGGCAGGAGGGCCAGCATGCTTTGGATTTGCAAGGGGCAGCTGCAGTATGTTAAGTGGAAGCATTGGCTTGCTACTGTCTTTAAACGGAAGGATGGGTGGAAGAAGGGTAAGTAGATGCCAACTTGGCAAAGAGTGGACTGTGATGGATTTGTCTTCTCTTAGTTAACCTAGGGCTACATTTCCGATAATTCCCTTCACCAAAGAGTTCCATGTTAGCGAGGGCCACAAGAGATATTTTGTGTTTAGTTTGGAAGATCTGTTAAATCAGCAGGCAGTTGAAATGGGAGATGGATGAAAGTGTGGGAGTAAGGACAACCCCAAGAGCAGTGATGGTATCTAATGTGCTGAGACCCAGGGCGGCCTCTCAGGAAGGCCAAGCCTCCAACCTGAATGACACGGCTGTCCTGCAGGGGGCGCTAGACTCCTTCAACTGGGTAGTACGTGGCAGCTGTGACAAAAACTAGAGAAAGTGAAGGAGAATTTGGTGGGAACCTCAGCCACTTGGCCTGGCTGTTGCCCGGCACTGACAAAGTGAGTCAGCTCTAAGTGACAATGTGAGTGAACTAAAACAGTGCATAGCTACAGTCTTCTCCTGTAACAAATACAAGATTGTTGCTTCACTTCTCTTTCTTTTTTCTTTTTTTTTTTTTTTTTTGAGACAGAGTCTCACTTGGTCACCCTTAGTAGAGGGCCATGGTGTCACAGCTCATAGCAACCTCAAACTCTTGGGTTCAAACCATCCTCTTGCCTCAGCCTCCTGAGTAGCTGGGACTACAGGCACCTACCCAGCTAGTTTTAGAAACTGGGGTTTCACTCTGGCTCAGGCTGGTTTTGTTGAACTCCTGAGCTCAGGCAATCCACCTGCCTTGGCCTCCCAAGTGCTGGGATTGCAGGCATCAGCCACTGTGCCCAGCCCTCACTTCTCTTCCTTGAGCTAAAGCACCAGACGAGGCACAAAAATAGCCACCTTACACGTAACTTTAATCAGCTCTCACATTATATCCCAAGAAATACAGTCAATCATGTGTGAAGAGCGTGTGTGTGTGCGAGAGAGAGAGAGAGAGAGAGAAAGAGAGAGAAACTCCTAGTGGTACAATTTCTCCTCTTGAATCTGAATTGCTTCAAAATAAAAAACCTTTAGATTTATATGAACAGATTTTGATGCCCTAATGAGCAATAGACTTTGCTTTCAGGCAATAATAATGATGATCATCCTAACAATAGCTAAAATTTATTGTGCCCTTACCATATAACAAACACTGTTCTAAATGCATGACATTATAATAAAAATAAATCACAGTAACTTTGGAGGTAGGTATTATTACTGTCATCATTTGCATTTTACAAATTAGGCCCGACAGAGATATGTGAGATTTAAGTCACATCTCCAGAGTCACATGGTTGTTATGGGGAAGTCACATCAATTACCCAGCTGTGGTTTGACGCTAGGGAGTCCAGAGCCTGTGCGTCTGTTTTAACCATTGTGTTATTAATCTTCCACATCAACCTTCTAAATGAAGGTCATTCTGAATGATCTGATCTCAGATTTTTTTTTTTTTTTTTTTGCAGGTTTTTGGCCAGGGCCGGGTTTGAACCCACCACCTCTGCCATATGGGGCTGATGCCCTACTCACTGAGCCACAGGCACCACGCCTGATCTCAAATTTATTCCTGTATCCTCACTGGAGGAGGGGGAAATGAGGTAATAGAATTATTTGCATAGTTGTATATGGTTTAGGAACTAGAGTAAATTGGTGATAAAAGGAAAGTGGAACAAGTAAAAGAGGAGGAAATGGGAACAACTTTTGCACCTTGAACATACAGGCGCCAGAAAGTAAACAAAGCAGTTTGATGAGCTGTCTAACCTCGTCTCAGGGAAAATCAAACATTTCCCCCAGGTGCTTAGCATTTTATCACTTACTGTGCTAGACATCTAGCAAAAGAGGACGCATTCTGATGCTTCTGTCCATTATCTTGCAGGATTTTAGAAACATAAATTTACATTTTATATTTAGTACATTAAAATGATCATATTCTAGGGGCGGTACCTGTGGCTCAGTGGGTAGGGCACTGGCCCCACGTACCAGGGTGGCAGGTTCAAACCCAGCCCCAGCCAAACTGCAACAACAAAAAAATCATATTCTATGTTTAAATTTATAATCACATTTTCTGTTTTTATGGTAGAATTTGACTTAAAGACAATAATACTTTTATTTATAATAATAATGTTAATTGCAATAATTTAACAACTCTAATATCTTTGATTTCATTAAGATAAAAGTTATAAAATTAACCATTGTAAAGTTAACAATTCAGGGATATTTGGCACATTCACAGTTTTGTCCAACAACCACCTCTAACTAGTTCTAACACATTTTCATCACTTCAAAAGGAAAGTAAGTGATGTAACTGCTTATTTTTTTTAATTAGTGTGTATATGTGTGTGTGTGTGTGTAAAATTCTAGTTTCCTTTTTAAGTGTAGCAAAAAACACCCCCCTTCTGCATTCGTTTTCTTTTTATTACTGATACTAGTATATTCTCCTATTCTCTGACAATTTTTCACTCTGAGCGTGTATCTAACATATATGTAATACATACCTATTTTTACAAAGTTATACATTAATATTTTGTCTAGTCAATATTCTTTAAAGTTTTATAAATTTAAAATTTAATACATTCATATATTTAATTTTAAGGTAGTCAAATCTGTCTTTATCTTTAAGTTTGTACTTTCTAATTCCTGTTTTTAAAAATGCTTTTCTGTGGCTTGGTGCCTGTAGCTCAAGTGGCTAAGGTGCCAGGCATACACACCAGAGGCAGCAGGTTCGAATACAGCCTAGGCCTGCCAAACATCAATGACAACTACAACCAAAAAATAGCCAGGCATTGTGGTGGGTGCCTGCAGTCCCAGCTACTTGGGAGGCTGAGGCAAGAGAATCCCTTAAGCCCAGGAGTTGGAGGTTGCTGTGAGTGGTGATGCCACAGCACTCTAACCAGGGTGACAGCTTGAGGCTCTGTCTCAAAAAAAAAGTGCTTTTCTATACTGAAATAATACAAAATATATTCTTATACTATTTTAAGGTTTTATTTTTTGAGATTTATCTTTATACAGTGTAAAATAGGATTTCCCCCCTAGAGAGAGACAGTTGATTCAGAATCATTTTTTGATTAGCCAATTTTTCTATCTGATTGTCATGCTAACTCTCTGATGTATAAATTGTGATCTACAGATGGGTTTAGAGAGATCCATAAACTATCCAGTTCAGCCCCCTGAACTAATAAGACCCAGGGCAGAGCAGCAGTGTAAGTGAAATACTTGAACTCTGTTCAGTGGATTGAGGCTAGGCAAATGCCTGGGCGGTATTCTGATTCCTGATATTAATATATTTGCTATATGTACCCCCAAAATCTGCATTTTTGTTCATGTTTCTAAGTAGTTTTAGTAAAAACAGATATGTTAGATCTGAATGATGCTGTAAATACACTTAAGAAGCATAAATATACTTAATGAACATACAGTTGAAAGCAAAAGCATTTTCCACCACTTTATGAGTTGATATGGATAGGTAAGGCAAATGTGTGATGCTCTATATTTTCTCTTACCTTTTAAATAACTTACCACAATATGAAAGATGGTGGTGGATTATAACTGACCTTGAGTTCAATGAACTTTTTTGTTGTTGTTGTTGAGACAGAGCCTCAAGCTGTCTCCCTGGGTAGAGTGCCGTGGCATCACAGTTCACAGCAACCTCCAATTCCTGGGCTCAAGCGAGTCTCTTGCCTCCGCCTCCCAAGTAGCTGGGACTACAGGCGCCCGCCACAATGCCCGGCCATTTTTTGCTTGCAGCCGTCATTGTTGTTTGGCGGGCCCGGGCTGGATTCGTACCCGCCAGCTCAGGTGTATGTGGCTGGCGCCTTAGCCTGTTGAGCCACGGGCGCCTAGCCAGAGTTCAACAAGCTTATGTTTGAATTCTTGTCTTCCTACTTACTAGCCTTATGATGACTAAGAAATTGTTAATTTGCTAAATTACAATTTACTTATCTGCATACGCACATGAATAAGATTGTTTTGAGTATTCCTTGAGATGGTGCATATAAATAGCTCAGAACGTAAAGCAAAGTAAATGCTCATTCATTGATAAGTGTAATTATATTAATATTATGTTATTGTCACTATTAATTATTTTAAATGTCCAGAATTTCAGAAATGTAATTAAATGAATATTAGCCCAGGCAGTGCCCAAGTTACAAATATCCAACTTATGCACAACTTGCATGTCATGAAAGGAGGTTCTTACAGGTACTAGGTAAGGGTACCTGTTCCAATCTACATACATAGATTCAACTTAGGAACAAACCTACAGAATATATCTTGTTTGTAATCTGGGGACTGCCTATAGCCTGTGTAGCACGTGAGTGGAGAGGCATAAAAAATGAGGAATAATATGTTCAGTAAGTAGACTCTAAGGCACTTAATATTCTAATATATGATAAAGGTCACAACATAAATCAATTCATACAGACATAAATTCAATAAGTACTTTTATCAGATTTAGTCAATTATTTGGTTAAAAAATATTTTACTCCTGGCTCGGCATCTGTGGCTCAATGGGCTAAGGTGCCAGCCACGTACACCTGAGCTGGTGGGTTCAAATCTGGCCCAGACCTGCCAAACAACAATGACGGCTGCAACCAAACAATGGCCGGGCGTTGTGGTGGGTGCCTGTAGTCCCAGCTACTTGGGAGGTGGAGGCAAGAGACTTGCTTGAGCCCAGGAATTGGAGGTTGCTGTGAGCTGGGATGCCACAGCACTCTATCCAGGGTGACAGCTTGAGGCTCTGTCTCAAAAAAAAAAAATTTTACTGCTTTACTCTCCACCCTACAAAATGCTTATTTTTTTAAAAAGTCAAATTAAAGGCTGGGTGCATTATCTCACACCTATAATTCCGGCACTCTGGAGGCTGATGTGGGAGGATTGCCTGAGGCCATGAGTTCCAGACCAGCCTGAGCAAGAAGTTGGACTTTAGGAGAAACTTCAAAAGCCTACTGATCACAAGATAAGCATTCTGGAATTTAAAAAACTTTCCATCTTAGTAAGGAATATGGTCAGAGAATAAATACAAAAAGGAAAAATCTAATTCACCCTAGGAATCAAACATATAAAACTTATTTGAATAAACTCAAGAAAAATCATTTTGGAGTCTAAGTATTTGGGCAATTAAGTTCATGAGCTCATCCTAGAAAAAGTGCTACATACCTCATTGCTGAATATCACTACGGTCAATGCTGAAGTAATCCCTTTGGCCTTCTGCTGACCATAGTGATATTCAGCAGTGAGATATGTAGCACTTTTTCTAGGATGAGTTTGTGAATGTCTAACCTTGTATATGCATTTAGAGCCATTCTATGGGAAGTTTAAAGTAAATATCATTCCTAAGACTGACATGTACGTGTGTTTCCTTTATAGGTATGTATGGAAAAAGAATTCTTGATCCTAGAGCTTCTAGTATTCGTTGTCTCACAAGCCTAAGACAAAGGAAAGATAAAGTAATAAAAGGTACTAGGATTGGGTCGGTGCCTGTACCTCAGTGAGTAGGGCACCAGCCACATACATCCAGGCTGGTGGGTTCGAGCCCAGCCCGGGCCTGCTAAACAACAAATGACAACTGCAATCAAAAATAGCCTGGCGTTGTGGCGGGCACCTGTAATCCCAGCTACTTGGGAAGCTGAGGCAAGAGACTCACTTAGCCCCAAGAGTTTGAGGTTGCTGTGAGCTGTGACGCAACAGCACTCTACTGAGGGGATATAGTGAGACTCTGTCTCAAAAAAAAAAAGGTACTAGGATTAACAAAGAAGGAACTTTGCACGGTTCATATAGAGACCAAGGATGGCATAAGAGTTACACAAATAAGAGCCTAGAATCATTGGGTTCATAAGTTCACAATGACCTTTTCTGATTATATGAATTTGAGCCCGTTGATTGACTCTTTTGGGCCTAAGTCAATGAAAGGGTATAATAATTATTCTTACCTTACAGGGCTTCATGAAAATTAAATGATGTTTGTGTTTACCAAAAGGGGAAATAATTTCATTTAGATTGTATTAAACTTAAAATATAATAGTAATGTATGTAATCAGGAATGAAACCATACAAACACTCTTATATCAACACTAAGCATGCAGGTTTTAATTCCTGGAACATCCTTTAGAATTAACATTTTTTAGTGTGCTACTTGATCACATGGTTATCTTCTGTGAAGGGATTACTCATATTTTTAACTATTCCTCTCTTAGGATGATTTTCTTTATATATACATATACATATATATATATATATATATATATATACACACACACACACACACACACATATTGTGGGTGAACTTTAGGGAAATTAGGATTATGGGAATAGAGTTAGATTGATCTAATAATGAAATAATTATTGTGAAATAATTATTAGTGTTGTGATCAGGGTCAGGTATGCAGGATAACGGGAGAGGACATGAGCCTTCACAAAGAACATACTATGCTGAGGGCTTCACGAGACAGGTTGGCATGAACATCAAAAGGCTTCAAGAAAAAGGCCTGCAAAGGCCTGGCCGAAGTCGGGGAGGGCTTCAGGAAAAAGGTTTGTAAGGGTCTGGCTGGGGCCTGCTAAGGAGACAACAACCAGCAAATAGACAACCTACACAATGGGAAAGGATATTTGCATATTTTCAATCAGACAAAAGCTTGATAACTAGGATCTATAGAGAACTCAAATTAATCCGCATGAAAAAAGCCAACAATCCTATATATCAATGGACAAGAGACATGAATACAACCTTCTCTAAAGAAGACAGACGAATGGCTAACAAATATATGAAAAAATGCTCATCATCCCTAATTATTAGAGAAATGCAAATCAAAACCACCCTTAGATACCATGTAACCCCAGTGAGAATGGCCCACATCACAAAATCTCAAAACTGCAGATGCTGGTGTGGACATGGAGAGAAGGGAACACTTTCACACTGCTGGTGGGACTGCAAACTGATACAACCTTTTGGAAGGAAGTATGGAGAACCCTCAAAGAACTCAAGCTAGACCTCCCATTTGATCCTGCAATCCCATTTCTTGTTATCTACCCAGAAGGAAAAAAATCCTTCTATCATAAGGACACTTGCACTAGACTATTTATTGCAGCTCAATTTACAATTGCCAAAATGTGGAAACAGCCTAAATGCCCACCAACCCAGGAATGGATTAACAAGCTGTGGTATATGTACACTATGGAATACTATTCAGCCATTGAAAAAATGGAGACTTTACAGCCTTTGTATTAACCTGGATGGAAGTGGAACACATTATTCTTACTAAAGCATCATAAGAATGGAGAAGCATGAATCCCATGTACTCAATTTTGATATGAGGACAATTAATGACAATTAATGACACGATGGGGGTGGGGGAAGGGGAGAACAGAGAAAGAATGAGGGAGGGGTGGGGAAAGGAAGAGCAGAGAGAGGGAAGGAGTGAGGGGGGTGCGGTCTTGGTGTGTGCTACACCTTTTGGGGGCAAAACACGGTTGTAGGACTTTACCCAACAAATGCAATCAGTGTAACCTGGTTTCTTTTACCAGGGGGACTTTACCCAACAAATGCAATCAGTGTAACCTGGTTTCTTTTACCCTCAATGAATCCCCAACAATAAAAAAAAAGAGCAGCTGACTCATTGAGCAAGAAGGACTAGTCCTTGTGGGTGTGGGATAAGAGGAGTCAGCTTTTTTTCTCCCAGGTTCCTGATATGAGTAGGGTATCAACTAAACTTCCCCACAGGAACACTAACTGGGTAGTATCCAGCTCCAAAGTCCATGTTCCTTTTCCTTTGTTTTCTATAATCCTGTTAGTGATTGAGAAGTATCTTAAAAAGTAAAAGTTGGCTCTGAGCCCGTAGCACAGTGGTTACGTCGCCAGCCACAAACACCGAGGCTGGTGGGTTCAAACGCCACCCAGGCCAACCAAAAAACAATGACAATTGCAACAACAACAACAACAACAACAAAACAACCAGGCATTGTGACGGGTGCCTGTAGTCCCAGCTATTCAGGAGGCTGAGGCAAAAGAATCACTTAAGCCCAAGAGTTTGAGGTTGCTGTGAGCTGTGACATCATGGCACTGAAAAAAGAAGTGAAAGTACTGAAAATAGTTCAAGGGTACTCAGGTGGGTAATGAAGAATAAGGGCATGAGAAACCACAAGGATGACATATATTGTTGCTGTTACAAAAGCCCACTTGCTGATGAAGAGAAGTAATAAAACCGAGTGCATCCTGAGTTGGTGCCATCACTGTCTCTTGAACAAAGGGGGTCAGCCCCCCAGGCCCACTCTGTGCATTCTCCTCTATTTCTATGGTCTTTATTTTCTTCATTCCCCCATCACCCCTGAGCATTGGGGACACTCCCGAGTTGTGTGGGGGCTGCCTCCCTACTTATATATATATACATACAAATGATGCCTATAACATAAACGGATTTGGGGTACTAATCCTTTATATGTGCCTTTGTTCTCTCCAGCTTTGGCTTTCCTTTGCAGCTTGTTATGGTGTTTGATGAATAAGGGTTTTTATTTTAATCTAGGCAAAGTTATCCAATTTTTTTCCTTTGGAGATTTCTACTTTTTATATCTATAAAAGGAATTCTTTCATATTCAAAAGTCATGCATTCTTTATTTTTTAAATATTTTCTTGTAAAAATTTAAAGATTTGCTTTCCCTATGCCGGTCTTTCATCCATTCCAAAATGACTTTCTCTATAATATAAGAAGCATTTAAAAATAGAACCCAATTGCTTCATTATAATTTATTGAATATTATGTCTTTTTTCCAGTGATTTGTAACATTCCTGTCATTTTTTAAGTGTCTTTGTGTATGAAATTTGTTTTGAGTCTCTCTGTTGTATTCCTTTCATCTATATGTCACTGCCTGCACCAACATCGAACTCTTAACAACCATAGCTTTATGATGACTTTAGCCATCTTATATGTGAGGTATAGGTGAGTTCTTCTATCATATTCTATTTTGGCTTCTTCATATACAATATGAATTTTAGAAGCGGATTTACAAATGCCTTACTTAGTTTAGACAGCTTACCAGAATACCACAAACTGGGCTGCTTAAGCAATAGAAATTTAGTTCTCACAGTTTAAGAGGCTGTGAAGTCCAAGATCAATGTGGCAGCAGACCTGGTGTCTGGTGAGGGTGCTCTTCCTCATTTATGGGTAGCAGTTTTCTCTGTGTCTCCACATGATGGGGAGCAGAGGGTTGAAGCAAGTGCTCTCCTATCTCTTCTTATAAGGGTCACCTTCATGACCAAATTTCCTTCCAAAAATCCCATCTCCAAATACCATTGCACTGGGTATTTAAACTTCGACAGATCATAAACATTCATTCTACAACATCAAGTACCATTAACAAAAAGTCCTGTTTGATCGGAATTATATAGAATAAGTTTCCATTTTTATAATTTTAGTTTTTCATATAGTACAAAAATATTTTCCCATATATTTTGGTCTTGTGTCATGTATTTAGATAAGGTTTTAGCATATTCTTCAGTAAGGATTTGCAATCTATTAGCTTTTGTTATTGTTGTATGTTTTATCTCCAGAATACATTATAATGCGTACAAAGAAAATGAGTAAGGATTATTATCAGAGGATAGTTAAGTGGCACTAAAGTCTGAATATGCCGCCACACACACACACATAAAGTTCATGGGTTGGAAGCTTTATCCACAATGTGGCAGTGTTAGGAAGTGGGGCCTGTAAGGGTCAACAAGACCATGAGGCTCCTGCCCTTTTGAATGGACTAATGCCATTATAGTGACAGTGGGCTTGTTAATGAGGGAGTGGGGTACTTAAAAAGGATGAGCACTGGCCCCCTCTTGTCTCTCTCTTGCTCTTTTTTTTTTTTCCCCTTCCACCATGGGATGATGTACCAACAAGGCCCTCACCAGGTACCAGTCCTTCAACCTTGGACTTTCTGGTCTCCAGAACCATAAGCCAATACACTCTGTTCGTCACACATTTCCCAGTCTGTGGTATTTTGCAGCAGCTCAAAACAGACTAAGACACATTTTTAAGTGACCTTGAAAGATTCTCATGCTTTCTAGGAAAGAGGATAATTTATATTTTAAAAATAATACGTTACTGATATCATACAAAAATTAGAAATCTGATAATATGTGTAGTTATTAATGTAGCCATCAAAGACTTTTTTTTTTGTAGAGACAGAGTCTCACTCTATCACCCTCGGTAGAGTGCCATAGAGTCACAGCTCACAGCAACCTCCAGCTCTTGGGCTTAGGCGATTCACTTGCCTCAGCCTCCCGAGTAGCTGGGACCACAGGCGCCCGCCAAAACACCCGGCTATTTTTTGTTGCAGTTCGGTCGGGGCCAGGTTTGAACCCACAGCCCTCAGTATATGGGGCCGGCGCCCTACTCGCTGAGTCACAGGTGCTGCCCACCATCAATGTTTTTTTTGATGGAGCAGATAGTAGTAAATATGTTTATGTCAATTTGATAATATCAAGTAAGATTAAAGATGTAAAAACAACATTTAGGGAAACACGCATGTGATTAAAAAGACGTATAATGAAGAGAAAATTGTTGTATAATGATGGAAGACTATCTGCTTGGTCACGGACAGGTGAATGGATGAGTAAATTGTAATATCTCCATAATGTGATATACTACAGAGCCTTTGAATGAACTGTATTTACTTTCATCAAAAAAGATCACATATCAAAGAATATAAGATCATGGCAAGAATCAAGTTACAATAATTGTGTCCAGAACAATAACATTTATATAAAACTTAAAGCATACAAAATAATACTATTCATTCTCAATGAGCAAATATAGGAAGTAAATATATGCAACCATGAACAATATTGATGAATTTAAAATTAAGCATATTCAGTACCTTTGGAGGAGGGGACCAAGGGACATAAAAGGAGTATCCAAAGGCCTCAATCCTACCTACCAATCATATCATGTACATTTAAAAATCATTTTTGAAATCATGATAAAGTGGCTAAATTTTAACAGAAAAGTGTTTACATAGGTGTTTGTTTTAATATCCTTTCTACAATTAAAATTCTTTGGCATAAAACATACCAAGGATGGAAGATAGTGCAAAAAATTACTAGCTTCTGAATCATTTTGTAGGTTTTCTTCTGTAGGTGATTTCTGATTTTCATAGAAAATAAGGAGGGCTTGCTTTCTGCTAAAGCTGAGACTGGTTTAAGTGACATGATTTTTTAAATGCAACTAGGTTTTCCAATTCCATTTACTCAGAAAGAGACCTGTATCTTCATATCCTGCTTCCAAAGATGACTGTCTTTTCTAATTAAGAGGATATTTTATCCTGCTAACACATTTCACCTATAGATGAGTGCTTGATTTAACATTTACATAATTAATCGGTTACATCTGTTTGTTACTATTTTCTCAGGAAGCTTTGTACCTTCTCAGCAACATCCAAATGAATTACTTTTTAAGAACTTAAATATTATCTCCATATAAACCATTTCCCATCATCTGAGATTTAAATAATATTTCAAAAGAAAATATGCAGTTTAACAGGGATATCTAAAACGATGTCTATAAAATCCTAAAGTGAATGTTTTTGCAAAATGAAATATCTTTTCATTATGGGAATTATTCTTTATAAATATAAACCATCACTCTTGTCTTTTTTTTTTTTAACATTTTTGATTTTTTTAGATTAGGGTTAATGTTAATTTATTTTTATCAGCAGGAAGTTTTTCAGGGTATTTATCATCCTTAAAATCTTTAATTAAGGGTTGGAGTTTTGGGGAAATTATACAACATCTATCAAATGAGAGTGTTTTGTAAGTGCTTATAAATTCAATAATCTAATGACATAAATAGATACATAAAGAGATCATACAATTAAAGAATACTTAACTTGTTGTCTGTTAACATTCTAACAAGCCTAACATTTTATGCCAAATAAGAAAGTGCATATATCTTATTTAATATATTCAGAATATTGGCTCAGTGCCCGTAGCACATTGGTTAAGGGGCTGACCACATAAACCAAGACTGGCAGGTTTGAACAGTTAAAACAACAATGACAACTGCAACAAAAAATAGCCAGGCATTGTGGCAGGCACCTGTAATCCCAGCTACTTGGGAGGCTAAGGCAAGAGAATCACTTAAGCCCAAGAGTTTGAGGTTGCTGTGAACTGTGACGCCATCACACTCTAACCAGGGCAACATAATGAGACTCTGTCTCCAAAAAAAAAAAAAATATATATATATATATATATATATATATATGTATATATATATATATTCAGAATAAACTTTATGCTTTATATCAAGTAATATATCAAACAATATAAATAATATTGCAGAATATTTTACAAGGACAAGTATACTATGCATAAAATAGCAATAATTCTAGTTACATGGGAAACAATGTTTGAATATATAATTATGTAGCAATTTGGTTTTGAGTGACAGACCTTCAGGTCTTCAGCAAGCTCCAAACTTTTAAGATGAAAAATGAGTCAGAAACTAGACAGGAATGCTCAACTTCTAAATGAGGAAATTGGACTAAATATTTTAAGAAGTTCTTCATTTTAATGAAGCAGAAATTTATCACGGTGGCACCCGTTGCTCAGAGTAGGGCACCAGCCACATACACTAAATCTGGCAGGTTCAAACCCAGCCTAGACCAGCTAAAACAACAATGACAACTGAAACAACAACAACAACAAAATAGCTGGGCATTGTGGTGGGCACCTGTAGTCCCAGCTACTTGGGAGTTTGAGGCAAAAGAATCACTTAATCCCAAGAGTTTGAGGTTGCTGTGAGTTGTGACATCACAGAACTCTTTCGAGGGCAATGGCTAGAGACTCTGTCAAAAAAAGAAAAAAGAAAGAAAGAAATTGATCACATATATGATTGTATCTGTTTTCCAATTTGGTTTATTTGGAATTTACATCATGGCAGTTCTGCACTCGGTCCTTTTTTTTTCCACTTTTCCAAAACTACTCACTTTCCCACAGTCTGCATAATGTCTTTAAATAGCTTTAGAAACTTTTGAGAGGAAAGGAGCTAAATGAGTAGATTAATAAGGGGCCGTTTGTGAATTTCTAAGAGCTCCTTCAATGGCAGGTGTGATAAATTACAACACATTATTGTGATGATTATGCAACAAACTGTTATTAGCGCTTAATATAAACCATCTCATTTCACAAGCACTACTTGAGTTGCAACATACTTTAGCAGAAAAAGTGAACAGTTCACACAATTCCAAATAAATATATCTTTCTTGAGATTGAGATTGGGCTTTCAAATAGAAGCGTTGCCCCTGTTTACTGTCAAACGGCTCAGTTATATTTTACTTATACACAGAAAATCCCAAACCTAAATCTCATGTACACAGGGAATTAATCCTTAAACATTTCTGTTTATAATACCTAATTTTGTTGAAATTTATACCTATGATACATAAAAGTAGATAAATGATACAATAAGATATTTAGAAGTTTTATGAGCAACAAATTACATAAATAAACAATTGTGCTTTGTCCCCATGAAAGAAAAACACAAATGTAGTCTAGGAAGGGGGAGAGGAGAGGAGGGAGAGGGAAGGAGGGGGGAGGGTGAAGGGCAGGATCTCGCCTAAATTTAGTGCACAGGACGCCCCCTGGTGGAGGGCTCAACTACAACTTGAGATTTACCTTAGAAATGAAAATAAGGTAACCTAAACAAACATGTGTACCCTCATATAAATCTAAAATTTAGGACAGAAGGTATCATTGTTATATTATAGTGTCCTTTGTTGACTAAAGTGTCTTTAATAATAATGTCTTTCCTTTCTACGGAAAGTCTGGTTCTAAAAGCTATTGTATACCCAAAAGAAAAATTACACTGAACTGCAATCAAGAACATCACACTACTTTTTGTGTCTTTAAAATAAACAAAATTCTAAATCTCACTGAATATGAATTTAGGGGCATAAACTGTAATTTCACAGCAGATATGCTATTCCCTCATTCTATAGCCCAACTGTGAACAACCTCCCATCATCCGCATTGCTCCATTCTAAGACTTCAGTCCCCTCTGACCTGGACTACTGTTAACGTTGCTTACCTGGTCTCCAAACTTCTACCCCTGTCCTCCTACATTCATCATCCATGGAGTCATCAGAGCAAACTTTTGAAAACATAAATTGGATCTGTTACTTTCTTAATTAAAACACCCCAGTGAATTCCCAGTGTAAATAGAATATGTTCTCCATGGCCTCCAGGACAAGCCTGAGATTGTTTCTACTAACTTTTTTCACCTCATCTCACCAACGCTAGATTTATCTCCTCCTCCAGCTTCACAAACACTGAACTTTTCCAATCTGTCAAAAATTCTATGTTTATGGAATTTTAGGTTGACCTCAGAATCTTTATCTTCCTTCTTTACTTTGCCTGGACTGGTCTCTTTTCTGATTTAAGTATGGCTGTCTCCTTCATCCATTTCTCAGATCAAATGATCATTTTCTTAGCCAGATAGCCCCTTGTTAAGATTCATTGTTGTGAGATTACAATTTATTTAGAGATGTTAGGGTCATTGCAGACCTAAAGTTAAAAGACATTAGTAGTTTTGGCTGTTTTCTGAGATAATGGAATTTATTCTATATATATCCAAATCTCAATACGGTAAAACCAGCACATAAAATACCCAGAACAACCACATAGCAAGAAAACTACATGAAAATAACTGATACAATAACCACATTAACAGATAAGGAAATGGCAGGAATCCAAAGATTAGTGGGGGAAATTCCAATATCCATACCTATGTCTAACCAATAATGTATAGGTTAGTTCCTAAAATTACTTTTGCCAAGAGAAAAAGAAATTAAGTAGACTAAAAAAAGATTTTTTTTCTCATCCTATTATTAGATGGCCCTTTTATTTTATATCAGTTTCCATTTTATAACAAAACAGATGTTTCTGAACAGGTTTGAGTGGGTGGGTTTAAAAACCTACATGCACTGAAAGTTTTTGTGTTGCTTTTTGTATCTATTTACTTTAAAAAAAAAAAAAAGAAAGAAAGAAAAGGAAAGATATTATAATGTCCATTTCCTTGCCAAGTCTTGATACTTGCTTTTATTCTCTACTGCTATTTTCTTTTTTCTTCCCTTAAACTGGTTGGCCAAATGAATAAATAATAATGAAATGCAATTTGCTTTTATTTTTTCCTTTAAAATTGAACCATCCCAGAGGGAAAACACGCAGTTGTCCACCGGGCTGTAACCTCACACTGTCTATTCCATCTGTCCTTTCATTTCTGTCCCCTAGTTTGGGCCCTCATTATTTTATGCTTTTATTTTTCTTTTTGCAGAAAATTCCTGAATGAACTCCATAACTGATCTTTTTCTCACTAGAGTTCTCTCATGAATACTGATTCCAAAGAAATGCTTTCAACAGCTAATCAGGTAGGTGGACTAGAATAAACCCCAAGTCTCAAATTATGAGATATTTCTTGGACTTTCAAACCGTTTTACATTTTCATCGTATTTACCTTTTCTGATGATCTGTTTTCTCAACTTTGCGATCTATTTCTCTGACTTACTGAAAGGAATAAAAAAGAGGAGACATCTCACATTTTTTCGAATGATGCCTGATGTTAATTAAACAAGTAATACAAAATTGCTGCTCTCCCTAAGCAAAGTCATTAATAATTTCCTTCCACCAAGCAAATAAAAACTGAATGTTGTCTAACCACATTCAAATTTTAGCACAATCTGGGACCAACACATTCATTAAGTAAACATGCCCCCAGGTCTGCTGTTTTAGTCCTCTAGGATGTTGGGCATAGTTTCTACATGTGACTCGCTTTCTCATTCCTGTGTGCCATTCCATGAATAGCTTCCTATATGTAGAAATCCTTCATCAATTCTTGTTTACTGATTGAGATTTTTTTTTCATTTACTTCTTCGAGAAACTTCCAGATTTTCTTTCAAGATGTCATAAAGCAATATATTGTTACCTATAGAATAGTTTATGTTTCTATGTCCTCAGATGCCATAATCTTAGCAGTCAATACATCAGTTGAAGTTATCTTCTTGTTCATTACAACCAGACAGTGGGCTCTTGGAAGGCAAAGGCCATGTCTTGAGCCTCTTTCCCTTCCATAGAACACCATACCCCAAAGCACAGAACCTAGTGGCGATTTGCTACTCCATGTTTTCTTATTTAGAAGACAAAGAAATCTTGTATATGTGTGTCGCTGTGTGCAGGTGTGTTAGTGCCCATGCTGTCTGTGTGCATGTGTGTGAATGTATAGGGTGAGGTAGAGAATAGCGTTGCAGTGCGGGAAGAAACTGGGAAAGAATTATAAACAGTAACCTTCATGACCTTCTGAGAAAAATCATCTCTCCATTATTCCACAAGTGGTTACTGAGCCCTTAATCCTTGCCAGGCTGTGTCAGAAAACACCAGGGATGCAGCTGTTAAGAGTTCCTGCCCTCAGGGCACTTGCATTCTAGAAGGGGAGGCAGGAAACAGACAAGTAAATAAACAAATACAAAGTATAATGTTAGGCTGTGATAACTGTTATAAAGTGACTAAAATGGATAGATAGAAGGGATAGAAAGTGACCAGGGTCTCGATTTTAGCACAGGTGGTCAGGGAAGTCCCCCTAAGGGGGTGATATTTGTAGAGCAGGGACATAAATGAGGTGAGGTATTGAGGCATGTAAGTATGTAAAAAAAGATATTTCTGAACAGAGGAAATAGCAATTGTAAAGGTTTTAGGAAAAAAACCAGAAGTCTAACTCAGGTTAAGCTCAGCTGTGGAACTAGTTTAGCTTGTCCCTCTCACAGGTGAAATCGCTATTAGTATTTCTGTGGTAAAGATAGTATTTTTCATTATTTCTGTAACACAGCAAAGTTTGCTCTGTCTTTCAGGCATCTTTTTTCATTTTTAAAGTGAGGTTCAATTAGGGGAACATGAAGGATTGTTCTAGCACCAGATTACTGTATTTCTCTGAATTAAATGTTTCTCTGCCCTTTTTATCTTCATTTGTGTACAGTGTAGTATTTATTTATTTATTTTTTTTTGTAGAGACAGAGTCTCACTTTATTGCCCTCAGTAGAGTGCTGTGGCATCACAGCTCACAGCAACCTCCAACTCCTGGGCGTAGGCGATTCTCTTGCCTCAGCCTCCCGAGTAGCTGGGAATACAGGCACCTGCCACAACACCTGGCTATTTTTTTGTTGCACTTTAGCTGGGGCCAGGTGTGAACCTGCTACCCTAGGTATGTGGGGCCAGCGCCCTACTCGCTGAGCCACAGGCGCCACCCTAGAGTGTAGTATTTTTATCTATGAATTTGTTTTGGATTTATATATGTGGTTAGAACACTATAAAGTAAAAAATGCTATTATTTTTTATTATTACTACTAGTAGTATTTTCTCTTTATTTTTTGATTTCTGCAAGCCTTAACTAAATGGCTCTTTCTATTGACTTTGACTGTTAATTCTGAGGCAACTCTATAAAGCTCTCAAATGCCGGTACTCAGACTCGTGCTGCAGAGTTAGATCCTCCACCTCCGTCTAGCACACCAAGGTAAGAGGATCTTCATGGCAACGTTAAGAGGAGCTCACAAGCTGGACTCAGGCATTGGATTTTTTGTGCAATCACAGCATGGAATCCATGGGTGATACCCGTGACTTTTGGAGGGTGAGCAGTGACTACAGCAGTTGTTCAGCCTCGGGCAATCAACTTTGTTCACTTAAGCATTTGGCTGAAAGGTTGACTTGGGAAGACAGCACTCCAGCCGGAATGTTGGACATGGCACAGATCGATCTTGAAATCGGGTCCTGAAATCCATTTCACAGCAGGAATTCACAGATGCAGGGACAAATGAGCACTTGAGAACACCCCTGTGAAACTGCTGCTAATACTGTCTCACCCGGCTTGCAGTTTGGTAGCCAGCCTTCCAGATAAATGTCAAATTAACTGGGTAATTATACTTGTATACGCACCTCCTACCAATGTTAGCTTTTTGAGATAAAATTAATGTTTTTAAACTATACTAGCTTCATAATTTTATAGATATGTTTCTTCCCTCAGATTTGTGGAACTATAAAAATAAAGTACTAAACAAAATGTGCTATTATATTCCTTCCTTCTTCCATCTCCACCAACCACCTTCCCTTCCTTCCTTCTTCCTTCCATCTACTGTGTGCCAAGCTATGCTGGGTGTTGTGGAAAGAAACAAGATGTGTTGAAATACAGCCCTTGGATATTCAGTGAGCAGCCTCGTGGAGAATAGACATATGCTAAGTGTAAAATATTGTAAAGCTGCTCCAAGAAAAATATCAAACCTGTATTTTGAAAGCTACAGATTCTAAGTGATTCTCTTCTAATGGATTCTCACTTAGAGAATCACTTAGAGGGCAGGAGATTTGAACAGACGCAGCAGAAAGAAAGATACACAGACGACCAAAAACACTTGAAAAGATTTTGAACATCGTTAGCATCAGTGGAAAGCAAATCAAAAACCTTATGGATGACATCACCCATTTCCAGAATGACTATGATTAAATAAAGGCTGAAAAAAATGTGTTGGTATGCAGATTTGTTAAGTTTATCATTTACACAAGCAAAATGATATATTCCAAAAGGGGCAGTTTTACTTCTCTATTTCTGAACTCTAAGTGATTTCTTGGTCTTTTAATTTCTATATTCCAACTGACAGGACCTCAAATACAGTACTTGAATTTTTGTCTCTGAGTTCTTTATATTACCTGGTACGTGTCTCTTGTCTGACACATGTGTTTTGAATATTATCTCCCAGACTTTGTGTTGCCTTTGGGTTTTGTTCACATTTTTCTCAAGAGCAAAACTTTTGAGTTTTGATTAAGTTCAAATTATCAATATTTTTGTGATGATTATTGCTTTTGGTGTTCCATTTACTACTAACATATGCAAATGTAAAATATTATTATATTAACCTTTTATTCTATAACTCCTGGGCTCAAGCCTCAACTTGTTGAGTAGCTGGGACTATAGGCACCCACCACCATGCCTGGCTAGTTTTCTATTTTTAGTAGAGATGGGGGCTCACTCTTGTTCAGGCTGGTTCTCAAACTCTTGAGCTCAAGGGGATCCTCCAGCCTTGGCCTCCCAGGGTGCTAGAATTACAGGTGTGAGCCACTGCACCTGGCCATGAGTGAATAAATATTCCTAAAAGTCTAAGTTAAATTCTCAAAGGGCATTTTTGCTCAATTTATGAACTAATGATTTTTAAGGACAAAAAACCCACAGATTTGTTTTGTTTTGTTCCAAAGCATGAAAAACACAGTAGCATTAATCAAAGAATTACATAACTAACTGGCTCTTACTATTTCACTTTGACTGTTAATTTTGAGGCAACACTATAAAGCTCTCAAATGCCAGTACTCAGACTCGTGCTGCAGAGTTAGATCCTCCACCTCCGTCTAGCACACCAAGGTAAGAGGATCTTCCTGGCAACGTCAAGAGCAGCTTGCAAGCTGGACTCAGGCATTAAACTTATTGTGCAATCACAGCACAAAAATCCTTTTTTGCTAGGAAAGTAGGCATGTAGATATAGACCTCTCTATATAAGTTGGCTGCTATCAACTAACTGAATCTCAGATTACATGTGTTAAGAGAGCTGCTCTGGTATCTTCTCAAGTTTTCCCCCCGAGATGTGCAATTGCATCATATATTTGCTTCTTCGATTACTTTAGAATTGCACTAGTCTAATATTTATGGGGTCAACATGTTGCCAAAGACAGAATTTGAGATGAGAAACAATAGTTCCCTGTTTAAAATATTGATTAGTAATTCTTCTCTGCTAATTTTACATTGTTTCTTGCATTTACTTTAGATACCTACCTTTCACTGCTTATTTTTTACTCCTCTAAAATCCATGTCATCTTACCCTTGAGTTTTTGAATTGATAGATATATTATTTATGTGAATGAAATGATTTTCCTTCCTACTCATTTTCCAAGATGTATCAAGGGACATCTTAGTCATTCTATTTTATAATAATAATTTACAAAATATCTTCTTCTTTGTCAAACTGTCAGACACTACAAAATCATTAAATGTTTGCAAATAGATTTTAATAATGTCTGAACCAACACAGGGTCTTCCCAAAAGCTGTGTTGGTATTTTCTTCATACCTTTATATTAGAGATGAAAAAATGTCTAAAATAGACCACCTCACAGTTACAATAATAAGTAGACTGACACTATATTGCCCCTGATAAATGCAATTTATTTATCCTTTTTATATCCAGGGGACTGTGTATCTCTTCTGTAGTGTTTACTTTGCAGCTGTGTATTGAGTGCTTCCTCTGCTATTATAATATTTAAAATACATGTTTTCTGGCTTCTCTTCTTACCCTGGTTATACTGTAAGCTTTTCCAGTATTTCACCAAGAATTCTTATTTTAATTGTCCTAGAGTACCTGAAACACAATAGCTGCATGCTGAATTCAACTATTTAATGCTAATAAATGTTTGTGACAACATATTTTATCTATAAATTACAAAAATGCCAACATAAGACAGAAGTATTTATATTTATTATTCACAAATTATATGCTATAGAGTTGCAATATTTTCTGTCCTTTTTTGGCTCAAGGTATTCTGGAGAGTGTTTATTAGTATGGAATTACAGTTCTGCCCTCTTCTTTTAGTACAGCAGTGTTACAAACCAGATTGTGTTACCCAAAATGTTCATATGCGAAAATCCTCACACCCAGTACCTCTGAATGTGTGAAGGTAGGATTTTTTTCTTATTTTTTGAGACAGAGCCTCAAGCTGTCACCCTGGATAGAGTGCTGTGACATCACAGCTCACAGCAACCTCCAATTCCTGGGCTCAAGCGAGTCTCCTGCCTCCACCTCCCAAGTAGCTGGGACTACAGGCGCCCGCCACAATGCCCGGCCGTTTTTTGGTTGCAGCTGTCGTTGTTTGGCAGGCCGAGGCTGGATTCGAACCCGCCAGCTCAGGTGTATGTGGCTGGCGCCTTAGCCCACTGAGCCACAGGCACCGAGCCTGAAGGTAGGATCTTTACAGATGTAATTACATTGAAATGTGGTTATTAGGTTGGGCCCTAATCCACTGTGACTGATGGTCTTGTAAGACAAAGAGAGCAGAACAAGTGGAGAGATGGTGGTGGTGCCCACTCACAGCAGAGGAGAGACCACGAAGTCGCACAGGGAGGTGACCATGGACGAGCCAAGGGGAGAGGCCTCAGAACCCTTCTTACACTTTGAAGTTAAACTTCTACCCTAGTAGAAGTCCCAATTCAAAGGGACCTCTTCAAGATTATTCTCCTTAATATGCTAAGAGACATTTTTTTCTAAGTCTGGTCTTCTGTTTTATTTTTATTTTTATTTTTTTTTATTGAATCATAGCTGTGTACATTAGTTCAATCACGGAATACAGTGTACAGGCTTCATATACAATCTGAGATATTTTCATCCGCCTGTTCAACATAACATTCATGAGATTTTCTCATTTACTGTGTGAAAACATTTGTGTTCTGCATTTAGTAGTTTTCTCCTGACCCTTCAAAGATGCACCTCAAGTGTGATCTCACGCTTTATCCTCTCTCCCCCAACCTTCTCCCTCCCCTTCCCTCCCTCTCCCCTTTCTCTGTCTTCTTGTGCAATAATTGGGTTGTAGCCATCACAGGAAAGATATAAATTTGTTCCATATTAGGGCTGTATACATGGGATATTTTTTCTTCCATTCTTGAGATACTTTGCTAAGGAGAATGTGTTCCAGCTCCATCCATGTAAATATGAAAGAGGTAAAGTCTCCATCTTTATTTAAGGCTGCATAATATTCCATGGTATACATGTACCACAATTTATTAATCCATTCGTGGATCGATTGGCACTTCGGCTTCTTCCATGACTTAGCAATTATGAATTGGGCTGCAATAAACAATCTGGTACAGATATCTTTGTTGTAATGTGATTTTTGGTCATCTGGGTATATACCAAGTAAAGGAATTATAGGGTCAAATGGCAAGTCTATTTTTA